>JANHFX010027220.1:26455-39688 GCA_027560015.1 Chloroceryle amazona
CCAACCCCCCTGCCAGAGCAGGATCACCTACACTAGGTTGCACAGGAATGCATCCAGGCGGGTCTTGAACATCTCCAGAGAGGGAGACTCCACAACCCTGCTAGACAGCCTGTTCCAGTGTTCTGTCACCCTAACTATGAAAAAATTTCTCCTTATGTTTCTGTGAAACTTCCTATGCCTCAGCTTCCAAATGTTTTTTTGTCCAAATGGTTTGTCTGCACCTAGCTCAAATGTTTATTTCATAACAAAGTGACCTATCTCAGTAATTATTTCCTTTTCCTATCTGTGTTTACCACAACATATGTACTGTAACTTTTTTTATGGCCCCCCCCAATGCCTCAATGCAATTCAGCAGCCTGGCCCCCAGTTATCTGGCCCCTTACAGGGAACACCAGCATTCTGTCTCTTCCTAACAACAAGGTCAAATTTATCTGTCAATGGGTAATGTGTTGATACACACATACCAGGCCATTTTGGTAAGTTTTGTCCCATTAGCTGTTAGTCTGAGAGGAGCTCCTGGGCGTATGTCACCAGCAAGCCTGCATCATGGTTGGCTGAAATATGGGGCACATTGCTGTCCCATGGATAACTTATTGACCACCATGACATCATTGTGTGAGTGCTGATGTCCACACAAGGATGCAGTATCCCACAGCTCCCACTTCATTTTATGTTACTGGATAATGGTCAATGTATATACCTGCTGTCAGTTACTTGAGCACCTGGAGCATCTGAAGTGCAGGTCCCTCCTCCTCTCATCAAAGATGCACCTGCACCATAGCCTCATACTGAGGGGAGGCAAGCTATTAATTATCAACTGCTTCAGCTGCTGGTCCTCCCCACAGCATCACCATTCTGCTTTCCACAGTCACACAATTACCATTTTCTAATGACTGCAGGCTGAAGAAGCATCTCAAAGCCTCAAGGTGTTAATGCAGTTGCTACCTGGAGCTCCTGTCCCAGATGGGCTGGGGATTTCAAAATTCTCTGGGATTTCCAGAGAGAAGCAAATATTAATGGGCCCAAAATCACAAGGTCCCAAGGAGCAGCAGGATGGCCAAAGCCATGCCTGACAGAAGCTCACCACTGTGCATGCTTGTCTAGTGTCATGTGGCTTTCTCTGGCACATGTCTCTCCATCCAAAATAGAGACACAGGCAAAAGCCTGTTCTTTCTGTTGTGGCAGCAGCGGTTATTTTCCTGTCGAGAATAAAATATCTTCCTATGTACAAACAAAAAAAACCAACCAACCAAACAAACAAACAAAAACAAACAAAAAAAACCACAATAAAACCAGATGTACAATAACCAAAAAACCCCACAAACATTATTTGCTCTAAATTGGCTGAGATTAGTAGCTCTGTGTGAAATTCTTACATCACAAAAACTTAACTCTTAGAGTGAATACCTTTTAAATCAGTTATGGATGGATGGATATTAATAATACTATAGCTATGGACTGAGAGGGCACACATAAACACAATCCTAATTCAGAACACATACATGCTTCCAGCTATGTGTATTTCCTGCTCTATGTCTTTCAGCTGCAGAAGTCATATTATAATCACTTCGAACCCTAGGTATCTTAATTTGGAAATAACTGCTTCACAATATGTTAACACTTTAAGCATCCCACACAGAACTGGTTGCTCTGAAAGCTCCATTATTCTTTTTAGCATAGTGAATGCACACTTAATATTTCCTAATAGGTACTAAGAAGCTCAAGGCAGAAAAGGCTTCTAAAATAACTCTTGCTTTTTTAAGAGGATCCAATTTAAACAAGTGCCAGCTAAAATATTTCTGGATTGAAAAGTTTTCTGTAGTAACTTTCAAATGAAAAATCAGTCACCCAGACAGTTCTAACTGCCATCTCTTCTTGTCACAGATCAATACTTCTGTCCAGTTAAAAATTCCTCATTTGAAAATAGGAAAGTGTGGGCTGAGTGCTGAATTTTTATCCAAACATTTAAAAATATATTTCTGTTTTTAAACCACAGCTTACAGGTAAGGTCAGATAATTAATCTATCCAGGGGTAAGTATAAGACTTGCTTCAGTAGCTGCTTGGGGAAAAATTGCTGTGGTTTCTGAACATAAAGATTGCTTGCCAGGCTTCTACCAATGCAAGTTCAGGCCTATTGCTCTCAAACACAGCCTTCTTCATGGATCTCACAGATTTCATGGTGAGTTGCAGCATCCTAATCAAGCGCATTTGTAAGATCAAGACCAGAAGACCCAATGTACCTACTCTATTTTTCATCCTGTCTTCCCCTTTAAATTCCCACTGCAAAGCATGCAAAAGCTTCTTTGCTGTAAAAAAAAGAGGAAAATGTGAACCAGAATTTAAAAAAAAAAAAAAAAAAAAAAGAGAGAGAGAGAGAGATGAAAACTTGATGTCGGACAAATCTGCTGGGTAGTTTTGTTGCTTTTTTTTCCAAACACTTTCAGCAGACAGTTTCCAGACTCTAGGCTCTTGCCACAGCCTCCTGTCACTCTAGATGTCCATATGGGGAATGTATGAATCACATGAATGCTCAGGCAGGCAGGGAAACATGGCACATCCTCTTCAGATGCAATGCCCCCATGGGCTCTCCTGCCTGCACTGCTGCTGGTCTGGGCCAGAGAAATGACAGCCCCTGCACAGCATGTCCAGGTCACTGGCCACAGGCACTGCTTCTATTCTGAACAGCCTGGGGAGCAGCTCCCTTCACACAACACCTCCCCATGTCCCTGTACCATTCCCCAAACTCCTCTAACCCTTTCTCATAGATTGTTCCTTCTATTTAGCTACTTTACTCCCCAGTGTGGAAGACTGGTCACCCTGGGGTAGAAGGATGAACTCTGCAAGTGGACATATCAGGTGGAATCACCCATGTCAGGAAGCAAAGAGGAAATAACAGCTTCTTTAGCCCCAGAGAAGTGGCTGTAAAGCACTAACAGTCCCTTCTTGGAGTGGTCAAGGCTGTACAGGTCTCCAGTGTAACATTAGCTGTCACAGAGCAGAGCCCAGGACCCAGGAAGATTTGAAAGCCTGAACCTCAGTGATATAGAAACTCAGTAAGATGGGGGAGCCAAGGCAGAGCAGCAAAACACTGAATTGCAGGCTTGCATCCACACATATCATTCCCCCTCCAGCTCAGCTGGACAGACAGAGCACAAGACATTATGGAAGTTCATTCATTGCTGCTTTAAATATCATCTAATCCCCAAAATCTGCAAACTCAACTGAAAGCCATCTGAGGAAAAAAAAAATGACAGCCCACAAATCCCAAATGAATTCATTCTGATTGCTGCTGCCAAATTATCTCAAGTGGATTAACAGCAGTAGATAGCAGATAATCAAATGTAAGGGGTAGTTTTTGGTTTGTCATTCAGTTCACCAGAAGACATCTCAGGATCCATGTAAGGAGCTCCAGCTGCTCAGACCCTGAAGCAGCCTTTGTAAGACAGAAGGCCATGGGCTGCAAGCCCGATTCAGCATTGTGGATGGGCATAAGCCTGTGGAGAGACCTCACTGACCCAAGACTGAGTTTTACATCCTGCTCCAGCAGGCACTGCAGCTGCTCACCCCCATGTAGTTGCAGAGTGGCTGCCTCAGCACTAGCACTGAAACTTGACCTCAGCTGTCTGTGTCTGCAGAGGCTGGCCTTCTCACCAAAGAGCTCAGAAGTTCCCATGAGCTGCTTGACATATTCAAGATGTGCTTTGTGAGGCCCCCAGGATAGTTCATCATGAGACAGAAGCAATGGTGACTTCCTGGAAGTCCTAGTGCTCAGCATCACAGATAAGGTCTTTCTGTCTTCCCTCACAACTTACCTGTACCAAAACTGCACAGTTTGGAAGAAAAAACCTCCCAAATCAGTATTTACATACCTGGTAAAGCAGTGGTGTACAGCAGAAGCCAGCTGCAGAAATTAAGAGCTCCTCATCTGCTATTTCAGTTGGAAAGTGTTGTCCTTTGGTACCTCTGGGGTTCTCCAGCAAATGCCTACAGAGAGCTACATACACATCCATCAGCACCTCATTGACTGAGTTCTTGCTTTCTTTGGCTGTACTCCAGAGAGCCAGTCCCAGCAGCACCCTCCCCTGCTAGCGCAGACACTGGAGGTCTGTCAAATAATTGTTCTTAACAAGCCAAAGTTCATTGCAGCTCTGTGTTTCGTTTCTTGCAGGCTTTCTTTCTGGACTAAACATAACCCTATTCACTCCACACTTTAGAGAAAAATTTTTGCTTTTCTTCACAAATTCTATTTAAGGCCATGAAAACACTTGGTCTTGAGGTCAGGAAGGCCTTCAGCAGTTGGAAGGAACCATTGCAATGGTTTTCACATGCCAGAGGAGCAGACACACCAGAGGAATCACTCCTGTCTATAGACATTTACATAAATATGGACATTCACAGTCAGAAGTCTAGATGGGACTGCTGAGCCCCATCTCAAAGGACACATCTCAAAGAACCTAGTCAAATGTTCCCCACAGAGCTGCAGTATCACAGAGCCCTTTCTCCTGCACATCAGATAGGAGGGAGATGTTGCCAGGACTTTGCCCAGACCATCTGCAGTGAAGCAAGCTAACTTCTACCATAAAGTCTTGAAGAAAGCCACACATCAGGAGGCATCATTAGTCATAGTTTCTGCAAGATTACACATACGCTCCTTTGGCTTCCACCCAACCCTGATTTTACCACCGATATTTCCCTCACATTCATGTCCTTTGTGTACACACTTTTACCTTAGCTAATAGCATTTGTTCTCTTCTCTTGTGAACCTTGCCTCATTGTTTTCAGCCACATTACAAGGTCATGCCCTTTCCAGATATGACCTGCAGACTGTCACTGTACACAGAGAAGTTATGCCTGGATCCTTGCAGGTCATGCTGCAAGCTGTGCTGAGAGCAGCTCTCCTTTATTTCATCTGAAGCTCTTCAGATTGCATAAGACATGTAAATATTCATAGCATGCAGAAGGAGACAGCTCACTAATGGTGGGGAAGGACCTCAGCTCAAAGAGACACTCAGCTGCTTCACAGAAAGGAGAACAGAGTCAACAGAAGAGGGTAAAAATACATACCAGTGATATGGGGGTAAGGGCTGCTGACTGCCTGGGAGCCTGAGGGACTCAGACAACTGTCCTCTCATCTTCCCCATTTTGAGTGCTCTGATCAGAAGACTCTGAAGAAAGAGCTGCCATGCCACTTTTCAGCCCTATTTTGTGACCAATCTCCAATTGTCTACTTCCTTTCCAACCATAAAATCAATGTGGTTAGCTCAGCCTGAACCGGGGATGCTGAGCATGGCTAGAAGGTGATTTTCCTGTGAATACATTGCTCAGACACAGCAGAAGAAACTATAAGATAACTATTTCCTTTCTGCCCTCCTCATGCCTCTCCCTACAGGATCAGACCCTGAAGCAGCTACAGCTGCCGCTCAGTAGCATGCCACCAGCGTCATCAGTTACCAGACTCAAGTACTCTCACATAGCAGCCAGCAGTTATAAAGAAGCACACAGAAGAGGTTGAGATTTTTGTCATTTAATTTACTAGAACAGAATTCTAGACATTCCTCTCACACCCCATGTGTGCACATACCAACAAGGCAGTAATTACCCTGTGGAGGTAGAGACACAAGACTACTATCTAAAAGAGCATTTCCCCTTTTTGAAACCTAGCTGCATTTCTTTCAACATAGCTATGTGAAATGCAGCAGATAGATAAATACACAGAAACATATGGACAAAGTTGTGAGGTGCACCCTGAAAGAGGTATATGATAGTGGTGTTCCCACGAGTTAGTTTGTGTGCAGTTGAGTACTGCAGCTACTCAGCAGATGCAGGAGATAGAGCAAGAGACAGTACAAGTTGCCTGTAGGGTAGAAGGATATCAACAAAATCGGCAAAACAAGCAAATAACACATGCTGTCTTCCATTTACAGTGATCTTGCATGTTCCTGTAAGGAACCTCCTGCCCAGGGAGGTGGTGGAGTCACCCTCTTTGGCGACGGTTAAGAGCCAGATAGATGATATGCTTAGGGACATGTTTTAGTTGTTTTTCTAGGGCTAGGAAAAAGGTTGGATTTGATGATCTTGAAGGTCTGTTCCAGACAAACTATTCTATGATTCTGTAAGTAATGTCCGGAAAATAAGGGATTTCCCATATACACTACCCCTTCATAGACTGCTGTGGTTTTTCTTTGACCAACAAGCCCCTCTCTCTTTAAAGCAAAGAAAGTCCCAGCCACCTTCAAGACTTTTGGCTTGATCCTTCTTAAAACAAGCTTCTTTCCTCTATTCACAAGCTGTGGAATGGCTTCTCCTCAGAGAGTATCTTTAGGGGCCAAGGAACTCAGTAAAGGAAGAGTCAACAAATCAGTATTTTGTAAAACATTCATGCATGCAAAAGGAAATTGTTCTGTACTATCAACTCTGTCAATTTGCAGGTGTCTATGGGCATTAATTTACAGCTTTTCCAACCCCTCCCTGTTTTTCATATAATTACATAATTATAGAGTCATAGAATGGTTTGGGTTGAAGGGGACCTTTAAAGATCATCTAGTCCAATCCCCTCCAGTAAGCATCCTTAACTACATCAGGTTCCTTAGACCCCCATCTAACTTGACCTTGAATGTTTTCAGGGATAGGGCATCTACCATCTCTCTGGGCAACCTGGGCCAGTGTATCACCACTCACACAGTAAAAAATGTATTCCTTATATCTAGTCTGAATCTATCCTTCTTCAGTTTGAGACTATTACCCCTTGTCCTATTGCAACAGCCCTTGATAAAAAGACTGTCCACATCTTTCTTATAGGCCTCCTTTAAGTATTGAAAGGCTGCAATAAGATCTTCCTGGAGCTTTGTCTTCTCAAGGCTGAACAGTCCCAACTCTTTCAGCCCGTCCTCACAGGAGAGGTGTTCCAGCCCTCTGATCATTTTTGTGGCCATCCTCTGTATCCAATCCAACAGGTCCATGTCTTTCTTGCACTGTTTTTCTATCTCTGCTACATCAAGACACAGTGCTCTGTAGTAGCTGCAAGGGTGACCATGACAAGACTTGGTGAAGTACTAGATAGTCAGCAAACACCAGGCTCAAGATTAATGGATTATGAGATTTCACTACCCTCAGTTTATAATGTGGGATGCTGCTCATCAGAAATCATGCAATGTGAAACAGTGAGTGTTTCTCAAAATAAAGGGGGAGGGTGCTAAAGCAGGCAATTTAAATTCGCAACTCTTGCAAATGCTACTGGTCTTCAAACTGGTCTCATTTTCCAACACTGCTCATCCTGTCCAGCCTATTTGTCCAGCCCTGCCTTTATTTTCTTGGTATTTCAATTCAGGAATGGAATGGAGTGAAGCTAACTATGACAAAACTTCCACAAACACCTGGAAAACAGATTTCAACTTAACTTCCCAATTTTACCATTACAAATTTGATTATACTACCTGACCCTGGATTCACATTTTCTCAAGTCTTGCTTTCTTTTTCCTCTGTGCATTTGTCTTCCTGGTGTTTTCTATGCTCCATCTGTCTACTTACAGGTGATTCCAAACACTCTATCCATATTGCTCTTCTTCTACCTTCACCTGTCCTCACCAGTCCTTCCCTCCTGCCACGCCTTTCCCTCCATTGAGCAGTACTGCTCAAGGATGAGATGCTCTGTGGTTTCAGTCTGCTAAATGCGGACCTCAGCCATGAATGCAAGGTGGATGTCTGTGTCAGTCCTTGAGAGGGCTTTCTCCACATGCTTAAGCACTTACAGGATTTGGATCTGATTCCCAAACCCTTGAGTCAGAGAATGCATCATTCTCTTTGCATGACCAACAGCACTTAAGGCAATTACATTCAGAAAATAATACTCAATATGCATATGCCTACATAAAAGCAGCATGACACTGACATTTCAAATGCAGAATTAAACTGATTTGGTATTTATTTTCTAAGAGTACTTACGACATTTTAAACAATACAGCATCAGACAAAAAATATTTCAGTGATGGCAACTGGAAATGATTTGCAAGTTAGGTCTCTCTTGGCATTATGAGCAAATCTCCCCTGATTTCAGAACAAGGCCATTAAACAGCATTAATTAAAAAGCCCATTCCAGGCAAACAGTATCATTAGAGGGGTATTTGGGGGGATATCACATGTAAGAATATAAGAAAATATAATTGATCTGCTGAAAATAATCCAGCAAATTGAGTTATGAATCCAACAGCAGGTGAAACACTTCCAGAGAACTTACATTGCTCTGTATTCAGCTAAGACATTTTTAAACTGTCACATACAAAAATACAAACTAATTATAATCTTTGCATCAAAGAGGAAAACTGCCCAATGTCTGTGCTTTTGTATCATCTAATCTACGTTCACTTCACTCTTCATGTAAATGAGCGCATTTGTTGCAAATAGATTTGCTAATCATATAGTATTTTATTATCAAAATTTCAGGCTTTAAATATATTGTTCATGCTACACCTGTCTGCTAGCCATAATATAGCACAAGGTATACTTTTGATATCATCATGTTGGCTCTGCAAAATTAAGCTTAGGGCAAATGATCAGGGTCTACACAAAAATTTTCCAGGTGATGCAGGAAGAAAGGCTGACCTTCCTTTAACTGTATCTGTCTGCTGATCTACAAGACAGGAGAATACTTTGTGTCACTTCTGGTGACAGACAGTCCCCAACCATGTTCTCACAACACTTTTGGAAGGGGAAAAAGTTTTCACCCCCAACTCACAGTCCACATCTCAGGCAAGCTGTGTGGCACTTCTGGCTCCCTGTTGAGGTGAGTGTCCAGTGCAAATGGTGTCACATACACTGACAGATACAGCATTGCAGAGAAAGATGGAAAGGGTGTCTCATTTTTACTCTGCCCGTGTACTCAGGAGACAGAATAAGCAACATCTGACCACACTCCACCAAAAGGATGCTAAGGCAGAGCTGCAGTTGTTGACCACGGTCTGAGCTAAGAAGCCTAGATTAAAAGCCCAGTAAAATTCTGCTGAGTCACATTTACAGGTGACTCCAGCTACTTCTCTTGCTCTTTGGAGTGAGTAAAAAGTAACTTGCAGGACCTTCTTCAGTACGCATTGAAGAAAATTGTTCCAGGACCATGGTAATGAGAAAATCCTGGTCTCAACATGCATCCTTTGCCCAAAGCATACCTGAGTGGATGGTCAGATAGTTGCTTTTATGTGGATTGGACACTAGCTAAGTCCTAACTGCCCAGTCGTTAGCAGGTGTGTGTCCTGAGGTCTCTGTCTATTACACATTGCTGATGCTTAACAGAGAGATATGGAGGTTTTGCTCCAGGTTTCACTGTAACAGGTCAGCACTGTAAAGATGGTCACACACATTTTGTTCCCTTTCTCTCCACCAGTAAAACTGCTTCTGTGAGTACAATGTTGAGATGAAAGCATACTGGAAGTCAGTTATTGTGAGTTTACATGTAGGTGAACGATTACTCTCAGTCAGACAACTGTCTTAATTTTGTGAATTTTTTTCCTTGGAATGTTCATGCAATGGCTTCATTTTGGCTCACTAAGAGAAGCTGCATGCGTTAAAAGGGCAGATGGGATTTATCTCACTCTCCTCTGGCCCTGCCCAAACTGCAGGAACTACCCTACGACAGGAAAATTCTTCCAAATTGCCTCCAGTTTACAGCTCTACCTTCCCTGATCATCTCTACTGAAGAAATCTGAAAGCCTCTACTGAAAAAATTGGGAAGGAGCTTGACTACCCTCACGGGATTTCCCCAGATTCCATGCACTCAAACCTGTAAGAATGTGGAGCTCTTAACCATTCCCTGGGGACCTGCTTCCAGGAGTCCAAATACATGAGTAAGAGGAGAGTGGTTCTCCATATATTAATCCTTGACATGTTTCACACATTAGGCTTTGCTTCATAAGCCAAAGCTGTGTCCCATGATGCTGTCCACCAAGGGATTTATCACATCTTGGTGTAAGTGCCTACCACAAAGTGAGAAGTGCTATGCTGCAGTCTCCTTGTTGGTAATCACATGTTTACCTCCCATGGTGTATCTCTGCAGGATAGCTTAGAAGGAAAGCAGAAGGAAAACTTGGGTTTTCTGTGCTGTGGCATACTGCCTAGCAAAATTAAACAGGCAATGTTGGACATGTTCTGTCAACAACCACAGCAGAAAGAAGGTGTTCATATCCCCACAAATGTGTCACTGTCAGAGCTGCAGACAACAAAAATCCAGTCATAACTGCATCTCCAGCCGTGGCAGTCCTAGTGAATGTGACTCTGTCTTTATTCAGCTGGTGTCTTCTGTGTCCCAGTTGTGAAAGGAGAAGACCAAGGACCTTGCTCCATTGACAAAGCACATCCAGCATGGCTTTTGTGGATGAAATAGTCTTTCAGTGCCACTGCCAGAAGTCCTGAGCAGTGACATGCAGGAGCAGTTAAGGCACTGACAAAATGCAGGAGGTTGCTCATTCACTCCAAGGCTGCTGCTCTGGGCTGTTGACTCTATCCAAGAGTGCTGCACCAGTCATGTTAGTCTATTTCTAAGCATTTCTTCAAAGCAAAAAGTCACCCATAATATATGCAAATGTGGTCCCAGAACTTCCCTCTATCCCCATGACTTGCATTTCTTATCAGTCAAGAACCTCTGGGAGTCTGCAGTTGGTTGTAGGAAGTACTACATGCAGGCCCCAAGGAAAACTTGTGTCCACTAGATCTGTTTGCCTCTTTCCCTTTTAAAGTCCACTTTTAGAGAATAAGGTGTTGATTTCCATGGCCTCAGATATGATTCAGCAGCATGTTTTCTTTAATTTGATCTTGTCCTCAGCCACCCAAAGTATCTACAAACTAAGTCTGCTCAGCAGCTGCTGTACAGAAATGGTGACAAAGTAATTTGTGCCAAACCAGCAATCCTGAACACCTGCAGACCCTACATTTCTCTGTAGCACCATCACTGGGACCACAGACTAAGATCTTTTTTTCAGGGAACCACCCCATACAAAGAGCTTTTGCAGCTCTGCAAAAGGTTGGGACCAGGCAGGCTATTTTGACCCACTGGGAAGCCCTACAGCCTCCAAAGACGGTGCTCATCAAGCAACTTTCATTTTTTTTTGTATCAGGAAAAGTTCAGCTCAAGTTTTCGTAGCTCACCAGATGTAACCAACTCTCAGGGTAAGAGCTGGAGAGGATTTTGACTGATTTGGACCTCATGTCTCCCTGCTGGTGACCAACCAGCTGTGCATACTGGATGCATATTTGCTGTGTGAGCTGTTCTGTGTCCTGTTCTGTATCACAGCAATGGTAAAATCAAAGGCATAAAAAAGGTATAGACAATGAAAGTTTTACTATGTATAGTCTGTCTTAAGTGTTATGCTAGAGCCCATCTCTAGTGGCTAGCACCTTCATTCTTAAAATTACATCATGAAAAATGGGTGTAATTTGAACTATAGATTGAAAACCTTAAGCAAGTAATGCTGAAAATGTGCTCCCAACATCTTGCCAGCAAGGAAGTCAATGGACCTATACTAAGGATTGACAGCCTCTAAAGGAATAGGGATACTTCTCATAGCAACCCAAGCTTTTTACCAATTGTTGGGAGATAGCAGGCCTTTGAGGACAAAACTACATCCCCTACCTAGCGAAATGCAGGAATTAATGTTCACAGGCCTAAGTCTCAGTGTGAATGTATCCATTTACATTTATCCATGTATCCATTTACATTTATCCATGTGTGTGTGTATATGTCCTACCAAATGTAGACAGCATGTGCCTGTAGAGATCACAGCAAGGCCACAATTCTCATTTCAGGCCTAACAGACAAGCTGAACATTTTGGGGAATCTAAATCATAATAGAAGTAATGGCAAAATAGGACCTGTTGTCATCAAATCTGGGAATCCTCAAGCTATGGAGGCACTGAAGCTGGAATGGCTAAGAGCAGGTAGCATTAAACCTCTTATTCCAGTGATGCTTCTTGTATCCAATGTATAAATACACAGCTACATAAAATAAAACTAAAATTATTTTCAGCTCTGATGTTTCTCTCTTACCAAAAAATAGTGACATGCTCTTGGTTAATTTTTTCAATTTTTGTTATGAAATCAATTACAGGGTTCTTTAACCTCCGGAAATAGCTTGTGAAACAGTCAGTAAAATATAACAGAGTAAACTTTACACATAACAAAATCACAGAGTCGTTAAAAAATTTTGTCTGGAATAGACCTCTCTAGCACACACAATACAACCTCCAGGCCACAGCAGTGCCAACTAACCAAGGTTGGGAAGTTCTCCAAAGGTGGAAGTTAGGGTCCCATCCCAGTGAGTAAACACCCAGAGAGAAAAAGCTCCTTTGACCTCCTGCCAATGTCCCCTACTGTAACTTGTGCCTGTTGCCTTTGGGGCTGTTCCTGTGCCCTTCTGAGAAGAGTCTAGCTCTACTATCTCGGCGCCCTCACTCCTGGAGTTGACTGCATCCAAAAGGGCTCCCAAATGATTTCTCATGCCCAGGCACTACAAATAAGGTGCTAATCTCTGTGAATTTAGGTAATTAAAGATTATTTATGGTTAACATAATGGTCTGGAGACGTTCAGATGAACAATGACATGCTAAGGATCTCTACTAACTTAATCAGTAATTTATAATAATTTAGATGATAACTTATTCACTAAACAATTAGACAATTGTCCCTTGTGTGAAGTCCACCAGGATTAGTCAATCAAAGAAGCTCCTCTACTGGAAGATCTCAAAAAATGAAAGAATTTATTGTCTGGAGGAGCACAGGACTCATTATGGGAAGAACACTTCTGTAAAACTGACAGGATGTATTTAAGGGGATTGATTGAACATGTAAGAAATTATGTAATGCTTAGGGAAAGGACCAAAGGAGGGGAAAAAGAAGGATCCAGATGGCTTGAGGAGGAATAAACTTAGGAAAGCAGAGGAAAATGTGGATTAAAAGGGCTAGCTGAATATAAACAGGCCGTTAGTCAGTGTATTTGTCTGATGGAAAATCCCTTCATCACTGCTGTGTGCTTCATCCTCTCATTAAATTATATTTCTTTATGAGTGCAGTGTTTACTCTTAGCAGGTATGTGTAGTAGTAGTAGGTATGGATACCAGCAACTGTACCATGGCTGCAAACCTCGCTGGTCTGGGTGCCAGCACCAGGGAGGCCACTGGGATTTGGGCCAGGAGCTGGATAAACTATGCAAACACATGCATGTGTGTGTGTTCCTTGAATATTGTTCAGCTGG
>JANHFX010027221.1:0-57234 GCA_027560015.1 Chloroceryle amazona
GGGCGGGGCCGGCCTTGGGGCGGGTCCCCGGAAGGCCCCCTTCCGGCCGGCGGGGGGGCGGGCGGATCCCCGCGGGGGGGGGGGGGGGGGGGGGCGCAGGTGGGGGGGTTTTGCGGGGAGCCGACGCCGCGCCTCTCGCCGCGGGACTGCCGGCCGCCGGCTGCTGTGGGGGCTGCGGCATAAAGGGAGCTGCCGGCGGAGGGTCTGGGGCCTGAGGTTTAAGCGCGGCTGAGTAGGAGGGATTAGGGCGAAGGGAGGAGGGACGTCGTGCGAGCGAAGGGTTGGGGTGGTTGGGCTGAAGGATTCCCCCCCGCTGACAGCCGGGGAGTGGGAGAGGATCGTGGTGAGCATTAACGTGGCTGTCATCCTTCGCTGTCAGGAGGTCTCCTTAGGTGAGCTGGATCTCTGCATGGCTAGAGCTGTTACACAGCGATCCTCTGGGCCTGGAGTAGGGACAGTACCTGCTCTCACGTTTTTGAGGCTGCAGGTGATCGCTCTGCCTCAAGGGAGATTGATGCCACTATAGGCTGGCTGCTAAGTCAGTGGCATGTGTGTGTGTTTTCACCTGGTGACAACAGGCCTGTTCTGTATACAGGAAATAGAATGAGGAGGAAGAGACCAGTTCCTGTGGGAAGACATGAAGTATAGCAAATGAGAGGGCATTTTTTTTCCTGTGTCCTGACACTGTATTTGGCCTAGCTGACAGTGGATTAAAGAGTCAGGATTTGCTTTCTTCACATAATTCTATTTGGTGGTTTTTTTTGATACTGTCACGGATTTCAACCAAAATATCTCAAATAATTTACCTGTGCATTGGCTCTATTGACCTGGCCACTGCAGTAATTTAATTGTGATACTCTTACTGCATTTTAAATACATTCCAGTTGTATCAACCAGAGCTGTTTCTTAAATTTTATTTTTTTTTTAATTATTAACTTTATCTCAGCTTTTGACCTTGGCGTGTGCTGAATGTGGAGACAGAATTGAATATGAAGGAATATTCCCATTCTGTGTTGCTCTGGAAATCTGTCCCATTACTTTTCAAAACTTGGAACCCCGAGGGGATTTCTGTCCTGCCACATGTTGAGACTTTGTCAGCCCCTTCTCCCATCGTCTGTCACTTCTTTGTCAAGAACCAATATACATCGTGGGTTTCTGTTTTTTAGATGCTTTTACTTTGTTTCAACATCTCAGTTCAGGCAGTGGTCTGGTCTGCTTTAAAACACTAGCAACAAACTTTAAAGGATTAACTGTGTATTGTTACAGTAAATTAATGTTGGTCCAGATTTAGGCAGTTTAATGCAGTTCAGTTAGATGGGCCCAGTGAACTATTGCCTTAGTGTGTTTTGATTGCAGAAGGAAATTATAAATTCGTGAACTACTCAGGGATTCGTCTGCTTCCCTTTAAAAAGTAAATGAAACAAAGTGTCAATTGTATATTATTTTGATCAACTCCCTTGCTGTTTTGAATGTCTTTGCCATGGTGGTATTCTAAGGGGAAGGTTTTTAACAGAGGCTGGTTAGCTCTTCTTTAGGTTGCTTGTTTTAGGGGAATGAAGTTGGGATTTAAGTTGTTCTTCATCATTTGCTAGGTGATCACAAGAATGGCAGTTCTTAATGTATTGACTTTGTAAAAGAACAAGGTTATGAATGTCTCAAAATACCGTCATTTTGTGCCTTTATTCACCTGTGTGTCCTCATGTTTTCAAGGTTTCTGTCACTTTGCATTTTGACCTGTGATCAGCATTGTCTGGGAGATATGAAAAGAGCAAAAATCCAGTTTTGGTCATAGGAGTCCTGTTCTGTAACTCATGTGCTCTTCTTTGTGGATGCATGTTTGGCTACTTGCAGTTCTAGCAGCAATCTTGCATTTGTTTATTTTTATTATGGTAATGCAGCTCAGTATAAAATTGGCTACTTGCTTTAGTGCTTTTAGGAAAAAGGTGCACGTTTTCAGCTGCGAAAAGTGGTGCTTGTGTACGGAAGGGTTGTACAGAATTGTGTCCACTGATGAGTGCAGTTGTACAGTTTTGAAGTTGGCAGATGGCATCCTGTCTGCCGCACCCAGTCCATTTGCTGCTGTGTTGCAAAGGCAGCTTTCTCAGAAGGAGTGTTTTCCATGTTCCTCAGTGTAGTGTCTCACTGCTGTGCAGATACCTTGTTTCACAGCTGATAATAAGTAACTTGACATTAAGAAAAATCTTTCACTTACTTATCTTTGTACAATGTAAATTGTTTCCTGGCCACAGTAGTGCTTCTCTTTTGTCCAGGAGTGTAAGGATTCATCACACCTCTTTTTGTGCATAACTGTCAACATGCATTGCAGAATTACTGTAGCTTCATGAGATAGCATAAAGGTGTTTTGATTTTCTTTTTAATTGTCTCAGATGTATTATAAATACCTTAAAAAATGTATTTGCAAGCTGTGATGACTGGACATCAGCATTGTCAAACAGGTAAAATAGAGCTTTTTTCCATGATTGACATCTCTGTTAATGATGTTGTTTTGAAGAGGTGAGAGCTAATTCTCATTTTGCTGTATTTACTGTTTTGTAAATATAAATCTGAGATTTTAAGGTGAGTTTATATTTTTAATTACCAAAATAAATTAATTGCAATTATTTCCTTTTATTAAGATATTATAAGGAGGTACTTGTGCTTTTCTCCCATTGCGTTCCTAGTTTTTAAATGCATAAGTTGTCTTTTGTCACCATTCTTGTGTGTTATTTCTTGCAACAACCCCCCCTTTTTTTTTTTTTTCCTTCAGTAATACCTACACCTATAAATATCTGTACTTTTATTTAGCTCTGTTTTTAATGTCTTAGTCTTGCTGACCCAGTATTTCAGATATAGGTATGTTATCCCTGAAAGGAGGATCTACTGAGAATTTTGCTGGTGAAACTGAATGTTGTCATCCTGGGAAAACTAATTTTAATGTGAAATGTGGGAAAAGTGCCAGCTGGAAATGCTCTTTCAAAGGATATGCACTCTTTAAAAAAACTGGGTGTTTGAATAAAATGCTTGTCAGGAGTGAGTACAGAAACTTTCTTTGTCAAGTACCTGCAATAATAGAAGGAAGTTATGAGATCTATGTATGATACTGCTGTTAATCAAATCCACAAGCCACAGAGGAATGTGACTGCTTCATTGCAAGGTTGCTCATGATTTTCTAGATTAAATTGATTTCCTGTGAGTGAGAATGGATTGGGAGAGGAAAGAGGTTGTGGAATACCCATTTTCCCTTTGCTTCCTGTCTGTACTCCAGCAAGGAAATGGGACTGGGTAGTGGCAAAAGGTCCTGCTACAACAGGGAAGAGCTGTTTGCCCATCACCAATGCGTACGTGCATGAGTAGGGGCTTAGTAAATGTCAAGGATTTTATCTTTGGGCACCAAGCTGCTGGAAGTATTACAACAAATGAGTATGGAAGCAGCAGGACCTTGATCATTACTTTGAGAAATGCTTGGTCTTAATTTCTAGCACCTTGTGGTGACATGACTGGATCCTATTCAGAGGGCACAGCAGCATGCTATCTTGTTTATCTTCAGTTAGTAGGTGTTCAGTGTTTTTCAAGGCCTGATGTAACACCCCCTCCCTTTTTACTGTTGCCCAGTCCAGCAATAGAGATTGCTTTGTTCTTTTTTTTTTTTTCCTTTTGAATACACAAAAGATTTTCACAGCTTCCTTCCCATGTAAAGACAGAAGGAGATTTCTAGACCAAAACCAAATATATTTTTAATTTTTCCCTTCCCAGAGTGTTGTACGAGAGTAATATGGATTGCAGCATGTGCATGTCCTGTCAGGGTGATGATGAGAAGACAGAGTGGGAGGGTAATCTAAGAACAAAAAAAAAAGAAGTCTCTGTGTTGAGTCACTAATCTTAAAAACAACTGACCTCCCTCTTAAATGTTTTAATCAGTGGAATGATTCTTATATTAGCCATCAAATGTTTGATGAGTGAAATGTTTGATGAGATGATATATTTAGAAGCTTCTCTACGTAATGCCACAGCATGGAAATTAAGTCTAATGATGTGTCAGAGTAATCAATAAAGCCACCGAGTTTTGGAATAAGTGTAAATGTATAAAGTCCTCTTTGCTTCTGGAGAATCCATATTGGTTGGTGTTGAAAGTCTTTCTAGATTCAGAGGTCTGAGGATTTTATTTAATTTCATTTAAGCATTTAATATGCTACTGCCATGCATTAAAATACAGTCTTGACTGAGGTAGTGCTCTTAAGTCTTAGTTGACTTGATTAGATGTTATGTGGGAGGGCAGGGAGGAAGAGGAGCTACAGCTTGTTGACAGACCTTGTCAAGTACTAGTAAAATGGCATTTTTGCATTGAAGATTATTTTTTCACTTGCTTTGCTCAGTTTAGGTTGAGAAACCTAATTAAGGTGTTTTGAGCATGGGAGGCAGTTTACTAAACAAATTACTCACTTGAATTTTTAAAGTACTGCACTTCCTAGGCAACAGATTGCAAAGCATACAGATGAAATTCTGCTGTGCATACTGTCTAAAATCTGCTGTGAAAGCTTGGCTTACGAACGTGGAGTTTGGCCTTTAATCTTCCATTTTTCAGGGACTGAAATTACTGACCACATTCCATTTTAACAATTGTTGGAAGCCTCCTGAGGACAAGGACGTCATTGTATGAATATGTGTTGAGTATCTGGCATCAGAAAAGTGACTGAAACCTCAGTAAATTTGAGACTATCAAGTTTATAGTTAATATGTTTGTCTTTCAGTACGAGTCTCGCCTCACTTACTTGTTATCATCCCTCTAGCTTCTGCTATCTCAGACTGTACGTCATGTAAGCAGGGACACTGTCTACACCATTGGACTGAAAGACAAATAAAGCAAAGAGCATGGTATTAGTTGGAAGTTTATGGTTACTTGAATTGAATATATGTATACATAATAACTCTGATTAGCAAAGGGAAAAGAAATGTCCCGTTTCAATGCAAAGGATGCATTTACTACTATATTAATAATACTTTAAGAAAAAAAATTAAAGTGAAGAACATAAATCAGATGTTTTCTTGGTGCTGTTGTGTAGTACTTTAAGATTTCCTTCAGTTCTGCTTTTAGCCTTTTCAGGATATTGTGGCAGCAGATTTTAATGGTTCCTTGATTTTTACCCAGTGATTAGAGAACTTGTCCAGTTCAAACCCCCAGGGTTTCTGACCTTGCATCTCTCACCTTCCAGGGGAGTGCTCTCATCATCAAACTATGTGTTATTCAGAGGCTGAGCTTTGTGTGTCCATTTAAGTCTGTTTCACTTCATATAGAGTAAATATTTGCTGGGTCTGGAAGCAGACATGCCTTTCTGCCTTAATGATCAAAATACTAATTTGGGATTGGTGGGAACCTGGGTTCCACTTCCAGCCTTGATACAGCTGTAGTTTGGAAGGCTGGAGGGGCTGTTGTCTGTGGGGATTGTCAAGGCTGCTTTTCTAGAGATGAAAGTTTGAATTCCCACAAACAGAAGATTGACCTGAATATGATTTCTTGTGTCATAGGTGAGTGAGGTATTAGTATGTGGATCTACCATCATTACTGCCTCTTCTTGTGGTTTGTGTCAGGTTCAGTGAACCTGAGAGCATCTATTTCTTCAATGTAAAAGTGTGATCCAATAAAGTAATTGCTTATTTTGTGCACTTTGGAATTTTGATATGAGTTAAGAACCTGATGCTGTTGGAGTTAGAGGAACTGTGTGGGGAACACCAGGCAGGCCAAATTACTTGAGGATATTAAGTCCTTCTGAGATAAGTTGTGTTTTGGTGAATAGTACAATTTCAAATACTAGATTCAGTTGCTGAAATCTCTGTCAATAATCATTTGTCACTGAAACAAAAAGCCAAAAAAAAAGTGCCCTTACAAAACCTTCCTTCAGGAAGCACTTTGAAATATGTACCATACTTTTTAAAATGCGGTGATTTCAATTTCCTAATGTATGTAAGAAAAGCAGAGCAAAATCTGGTCTTTTTAGTACGTCAGCTATTTTATTTCATCATTTTGGTAATGCGATGTGTTTACATCCCTGCCACACATGCCACCATCTTTATTGCCCTTTGAAATTTTATGATGACTTTTATAATGTACTCTAAAAACAAATAATTGATACAAGCCATTTAGTCAAACAGTCTAATTTAATTCTGGTGACATCTGAGTAAGTTTTCAGGAAGAGGCAGGGATGAAATTGGTAGAAGAAAATCATTGTGCACATTTTATTTTTGGTGCTATATTGCTTTAGTGTAACTGATTAAGATTAGAATTTGAAATGATTTGGCCTATTACGTGGGTTGAGCAAAGTGAAGTGAAACACAAGCTAGTGTGCTAGCTGAACTGGATCCAGGCAAAGTGACTTTGAAAGGTGATGATTTAATAAGATTAATGGAGCATGTGTGTCATTGCAACACTTCCTGATCCCCTTTCTCCCTTTTCAGTTCTTCCAAGGATGCTAATGTTGATGATCTTTTATTCCACACCTTTTACAAGTGGTGTCTGTGCTTGAAATAGTCTGATCTGCCAGACCAGGGTTCTCATGTGCCATGCCTACAGATCTCAGCTCTCCTGATACATTAAGTGTCTCTGTCCACCAGAATCACCATGATGACATTATCCCGGAACTGATTAATTGTATAGCTGTTGTGCTCTCATCTTCGTTATTATATTCTGTCGAGTGTTTAGCTGTATGTCACATTAAGTGGCATGGTATAGTCAGGGCTGTCAGAAAGGCACTGTTCTGATGACTTTGTGGAAAGATACTCTATAACTGAAAACTAAACAATTAAGCCAGAACATTTTTAATACCCTCCATCAACAAGGATTCAAAATAATAAATACATTAGATGAGACTATCCTTATGCTTCACTTGTGTGTGACAGGATTTAAGGATGGTGTGACTTTTTTTTTCACAATGTCAGAACAGAGATTCTTTAAAATCATCACAACCAGTGTCCTGAAGTAGAGAACACATTATGAAAATTGTTCTGTATTGCACAATCTTGTGCTCAAGTTGCCTCCCTTGATACAAGTTGCCCTTGTAGAAGTTGGAGAGATATAGTAATATCTTACAGTTTATATATAGTAGCATTTTCCCTAATCAGTGGAATCTGAATGGAAAATTATGATGTTTGACTCTTCTCTCCTTCCTTCTGAAAACAGTATTTTTTCTGTGTCTGTCGGTTTTGGATGTTCTTCTTTGACTTCCTGTAGGTAGTTCATAGGTCTAAGAAAGTATTTTCCCATGCAGTGTGGATATGTAGCTGAAGGCTGTGAAGTAATTCTCTTCCATTTTTATGCCTTAGCTGCTTTTCTGCAGCTGTCTCCAGAACAGAGGTAGTGTGGGGGAGGCAGGAGGAGACCCAGGGGGTTCCACCCTCTGTTCACACACAATCTTTAACTTTAGGAATGAGTTGGCAAGCTTACCTGCAGGAATAGGCTTGAATCTAGATTATTCTTCAGTCCAGCTGCTAAAAGAAAAATTATGTGCTATGCAGTGTGAACTACTGTTAAAGCAGAGAACTCTCCAGTTCTCTGGTGTTATTGATTAATTCTATTCCATCCATGCTTTTCTGCTTGCCACTTTCTGCATTTAAAGACCAAATTTACTACTTCATTCCTGTAGACTCTGCTGGTTTTGCACAGAGGTATCTTTAAAAAGTCCTTTTGCTCATCTGTGAACTAGCCAGAAGATAACTTCTAGAAAATTTGCAACAGTACATAATTTTAAATAGCTTTAAAAGTCTGGCAGAAGTTTACAGAGATCAGTAGAAATGTTAAAAGTTTATAGTGTTCCACTGAATCACAGAAGTTGGGCATCACTTTGCTTACACCATTTTCTTATGTCAGTAGTACCACAAATAGCAGCTTCATGCTAGAGGAACAAAAGCACTGTACAACTGGGCTCATGGAACAGCCTAGTTTCAGGTAGTAACAATAAATCAAGTGATCTCAGCATGTGAATGTGGTGTACCTGTTTCTACAGCAGAGATGCACAGATAGTTTTGTGTGGAGATTCTCCACACAGGTTAAGCTGGTAGCAAGTGTATATTCTCAGGATTTATTTTAATTTCACTGGTTACTTGGATTAATAAATTCAGTTCACTCCACTTGAGATAGTGTAGCTTGGGCAAGAACTAGTATTGCAAAATGTTTGAGCTCTGCGGTAGTGCGATTAGCAGGACAGAGGTGAACACAGCAGCTGAGATGTGGTTCTGCCGCGGTGTTAGTTTGGTGTGTGTGGCACTGAGCAATCTGCTGTCACTTCTGTTGAATAGATAGCTCCCATTTAAAACGTGGTTTACATTTATTTGGGAACTTCTGTAGCGGGTACAAATTCAACAATGAATTCTGAGTAATCACTGTAATTAAGGTCAACCATCTGTCAGTACAGATATGTTGGATGTATGAGGCCAAAGCTCAGTGGTGTGTTGTTATACAAAGGAGTTTTTACTGGTATAATTTTGCCACTTTCAAGGCTACAGTTGTGACTTATGTTGCCATCATCAGTGTCAGACCCATTTGGCAAGATAAAATAGGTGTAGCATGACTTTGACCTATTTAGTCAATGGGAAGTCCATTTTCCAGGTGATGTTAGCTAAAGGTGAGGTTGGTGAAATAGCAGATGGCAAACAGAGCTGGATTACATGGGTTTCTGTAGCCTGTATTGCAGGCTGGCAAGGTGGGGTATGTCTGTGTCTTGCTTTCGAGGTTCGATGGTGCAAGGTCATTCTGGTCCTTTTTAGCAGTTCAGATTGATGGCTGTTTGCTGGAGGGGAGATTATCTGCTCTGTGGACTCTGCTTGAGGTGGCTGATCCTATACCTTCACTTGAATGAGCTGCTCTGAGAAGTTATTACAAAGGACTGAAAGCTCTTATGGGGAATATTATCATCTCTGCAGGGTTTTGAAGATAAAGAGTAGAATCTAATTAAGCTTTATGTTGAATATAGTATAAAGAGTTTTTTTTTTTCTTCTTTTCTTGAAAAAGGGAACTTTAAAGCTAAATATTGAAGAGACGGACTTTTTTTTTTTAATTTTTCTGCTAACTTGACTACTTCTAAAGAAGATACAGCTGTAACCAGTTACAGACGGTATAGAGCAGAAAGAACCTCTTTATCATACTCAAGTGCTTTATAAGTACCCCAGTGTTAGTTTTCCAGCTAGTTATCTTTCATTTTTGTATATTTTTGCAGATGGAACATAAAAAGAGCTACCTTAAAGCTAGATCAAAAGATCTAAAAAGTTTGCCATAAACCAGAAATGCTTTTTTGCAGCGTGCTTTACTGGAAGAAGTTTCATAAAATTCCCAAATCTCACTCTCTAAAGAATATTCCTGCCTTTTGTTGTTGTCAAAACCAGAGGATTTTAGATATTTTGGGCTACAATTTGTTGAAAACAGTCACTGTTCTTCTGCCACCTCTTTTTTGGAACTGGAACTGAAACTGCTACCTTAATCTTGACACCCAAGTGCATTAATGTACTGTCCTGCTTCTGTACGCAGATTGTAAGGCAGAGATCAGGCCCTGTCTGGTCTACCACGTGACAACTTCTCTCATGTATGTGATGTGTTTATCTGTAAAGTGGCCACATTTGTTTCTGTCAAGACATTTTTTTGAGTTTCTTTTTCTTTTAAATTTGAGGTAGAAAAAACTGTATTTTGTATTTTCATGCCAGCTGAATCTCCTGTCTTGACTTTGTGCATTTGTGAATAGTCACATTCGCTTCAGAATCTCACCAGCCATCATCTGACAACATTAATTTGTCTTGATACAGACCTGGCAGGATGAAAGCTGCTTAAATCTGGCTAGACAGACTGGCTGTTTGGGAGCTTTGACTCACACAGAAATGTACTTTCAACATTGCCGCTGAAGATTCATAGTTTAGTACTAATGGTGTTAACTTTTTTTTTTTTTAATGGAATTCTTACAGAAGTAGTGTTTAATTATGCCCAGGCATGTCATGATAAAGTATCTATCCCAGTGCTGTACAGTGCGGGTAAGTCAACTCATCAATAGCACTCAGAGCTGCTCTTTCTGTGTGACAATGTCATATTGATCAATTCGACTTTGGCTTGTTGATTGTAAGGCCTGATTGTTAAATGCTTTGATTAAACTATTAGTTGTTAGTTTTAGTTTTTGATCTGACTTCTGAATACATTGCTAAAAAGAGTTTGGATTTCCAAGCACATAATCAAAATCATCAGTAGAGTAAATACAGCCAAACCAAGCCTTTTTTATTCTGATTAGAGAGTGCGCTACAATTTGGTTATTAAAAAAAAAATAAATTGGAATTAAGATATTCTGCATATTTCTATCTTAAGTACAGGAATTGCTCTGGAAGTTAAGCCTCAAAAGTAAGAAAAAATATTTTTTTGTACTGGGATGGAAAGATGCATTTTGTCTAGGATACACACAGTATCCTTCATATCCAAGAGGACTTCATAGAGTCTTTGTACATTAAGTCTTAAGTGTGTGTTCTTCCATCAGTTTGGCCAGTTGCATTTTCAAACCTCTGTAAGCTACCAAGTGATGATACCCAGTTGTTGGAAAAGATAGGTCTGTGCTAGGGTACCTTCCGGGGACCTAGTCTAGTATTTAATGTAATTCATTGTTCCCAGCAGTGCCTGCATACATTGTGCAAAGCTTTTCTGTAGCAATTGTTGCCAAACCACCTATATCTTACAGGTAAACCAGTAGGATGGTTCTTCTACAAGTACTCTTGCACTTTCTCTATATTTGAACCATTGAGCTTCAGCTACTACGTTTCTTTTAAGAGTCTTTTATGAGGTGTGATTTGTAGCACGTTCTGCTATCAGTTCTGCTCTGCATGATCAGCTACCATATGAATTTGAATAAACACCTCTTTTATTAAGCTTTGATTCCAGTGAGTATTATACTCTGGATGCTCTAGATGTATGAGGAATGGGCTGAAGGACAATTTCAGCCCAGCAGTGTTTCTGGGGGGCTCTGCCCTTTGCACTGGGATTCCTCCTGCTGAATACTGCAGGATAACAGATGTACAGGAATTTTCCCTACGTATCTTGAGAGTCCTTGCTTTCTGCCACATAATTAATCTGTTTTCTTTTGTCGTTGACCTTTTTTAACTGCTTACTGGCACCATGACAGCCATAATATCCTGCCTGTGACTGAAGGTTGATAACCATGGTTGGCACGATGCACCTTGGCTCAGTTGCACTTTAGATGAATTTAGCCCTGGATCTTCATCAGATGTCTGATACTTGGGTAATAACAGCTCTCATTGGAGCAGGAGGAAGAAAGTGAAGTTGAGCTCTTAGTTATATAGAGTATTTATCTTGAACAACCTTATTGAGAAAAATGCCATTCCTGGACTTGGTGGACTGACAGTATCTGGACAAGGCTGAACTGCATTACTAGAAGACAGGCTGTATTTTCTTATGTTAAAGACTCAATTGTCTGGAACCTTGTTCAAATAGTTTACTGCTTCAGTTCTGGAAAACACTTAATTTAGTTTCCTTTCATTATGGTAAAGTGTGAAAATCCGTTATCCCTTGTTTCAAGTAGTAGCCTTGAATCTACTACTTATAATTCAACTATTGGATTTTTTTTCCTAGTGCAGTTTTTCCATGCTATTAGGAAACTTGCTGTAGCATGTCCTGTATCTTGGTACAGCATAGGAAATGATTATCTCTAGGTGAATAGGATTCCAGAGCTTCCTGGGAATTTATTAATAGTATCTATATGACTAATTTGGAAAGGCTGCAGTGCATAGACTTCCAAAATTTAGACCTGTTTGTTGAAGTAAGATAACAGAATCTCCTAACCCCTCTGGATAATGCCCCCAATCATCTGGATAGATCCAACTTATCCTCCATCTCTTTGGCTTATTAGTTCTTTTGCTGGCAATTTGTGCAAGAGAGAGGAACAAAGGAAACAATTTAAAAATAATTGTAGGAATGATGTGAACTTGTGATTCTTAGAAAGTATGGTGTCTTATCAGGGGAGTGGTGTCCCATATTTTTTCCATGCAAGCTATGAAACACTGTAAAATGAAGCAAGTGTTCAGATTTTTTTTTTTTTTAAGGTTGTGGCTACCTGAGGATAGTGACTCTGCAAAATGTCCAACTATTAGAAATCTGTAGTGATTTTACTTTGGAAACAAAGGTTACTTTGAGTAGTAGATGCTTTATAACTAAAAGTGTCCTGGGTATATAAAATGTTGAGGGTTTTATTATTATTATTTTTACATAAGTGCTATGTGGATGTTTTCTTGATGATGGGGAGCTCTTCGGCTAAATTTTTTGCATGCTTGTAATTAAGCTTTTTTTTTTACTAAAAAAAAATTAACAAATCTTGTGTTATTAAAATGAAAAATACACCACCACCATGTCTGATAAAAGGCAAGTGGAGAACATACAAATGGTCATAAAAATCCTGCAAAACTATGTAATACCATTTGCAATTTTAATCACAAAAGTATTTATTTCAAATATTTTATTACAGTAAAAATGTACCAGTAAAAATGTGCTGGGTTCAAGGAGGTGTGGTAGTTCTGCTGATGTGTTATTAGTGGTGTGGTTTCCAATTCTTCTTAAGATGTTGCTCTGTTTTAGACCAGCTACAAAACCTCCTTTGCTGCCTAGCTAAGCTATGGGACAACTGTCCCTGCTGGGAGATTACAAACACTCTCAAGTAGGATATGTGAAGAGCACGGCTGAGAAACCCTTTGTGTAATTGTATTGGTCAGGTTTTAGATCCGTATTGTTGTTTTCATGACATTAAGAGAGAACTGGAAGTCTGTGATGTCTGCAGAGCTTAATGGAGAAGTAATCAGTTACCTGTTTTGCTTATTAGCAAGTCGTTGTGTTCTGTACCAAGTGGAATTTTCACACTGGAGACATATTCCACCTCTGTAGCCGAAAGGGGGGTTACGAGCCGGTGTGTGTTCCTGAATCTAGGCCTTCCCTTCAGTTTAGGGTGTAGCTGTTAGGCTGGCATTTTGTCTAAGTAGCAGCTTTGCATTGCCTATGCTCGAGTAAAACATATTTATTATATCACTTCTTGAATTTGTTACTGTAAGGTCCTTGTCTCTTAGAAAATAAAAGCAGTGTTACAAATCATAATATTAGCAAAAAACCTCACAAACAAACAAAAAACCAACCCAGCCCCAATATTAATGATTAAAGAACTCTACTTAAAAAGAAATTCTATGTAACTAGTCATTAAACTTGCCTAGAGCTCACTGTCCATACAGACAATTCTGTGATGCTTTTTTTTGTTTATTCTGCCACTTCAGATTGTTTGGTTTATTTGCTAATTATAAAGATAAATATTTCTGCTCTTCTAGAACATCCTCTGTTTTAAGGTGCCAGAAACTTGAGCTGTCTTTTGTAGTGTCACTTGGCTATTCCAAACTGGTCTGGAGAAAGAATGATTGACTCTGGAAGCACTAAACTTGAGTTTGTTTTAAATTAAATAACCTGTATATACAAAGTTTAGAAAGAGCTTCTGCACTTGGGAGCATTCTCTTGGACTGGATTTTTTTGTTTGTTTGTTTTAGGAATTCATAATTGTTTTACTTACTGAAAGAAAATAACTTCTGTTGAGTGGCTTCTGCTGTGGCATCAGAAGCCTGTAATCAAATCCTACAGACACTACTGTTTTGCTACAACTCGCCTGTGACAATTTTCTGGACATTAAGTTAGGTAACTGTTAGGGAGGTACTAGGACATTTCCAGTCTCAGCTGCCTACATTTCTCACAACTTGCCATGAGGAGCATCATGGCATTCCTACGGCTGTGTTGCATTTTGTAAAGGAATTTCTCACTTGTGCAGTAGTTGGGGCTTGGATGAGGTAGAGATGCTTATATTTCTGTTTGGCTTTTGCTAATAATGTCTCAGGTGGTGTGTCTCTAGACAATGTCTTCCATTTGAACTTTCAGGGAAACCATTCTGTGCTTATTACCATGGCAAATAATTCATGCTGCTAAGTAGATACTTAGGATTGCACAGAGAGATGGGCAGGGAAAGAAGAATGCAGCCTACTTATGCTCCCAGTTTGTCTGTCTTACAAATTTATAGAACAGCTCTTGCTAAGGTAGTTCACAGTTTTACAAATGAAAATATGTAACTTGCTGATTTATAGCATCTGTCTACTGAAAGTAGAAGGGAAGAGACACAGCTTTTAAAGAGCCTCATTTTATTCCTTCTCTAGAGACTTTCAAGACCCACCAGGATCTGTTCCTGTGTGGCATGCCCTAGGTGTTCCTGTGTTGGAAGGAGGGGTTGGACTTGATGCCAGAGGTCCTTTCCAACCCCTACCATTCTATGATTCTATTCAGATGACAATTTAAGTGTTGGTTTGAGTTCAAACAAAAATTAGTAGACCCAGTTAATTTATGTGCTGAACAACTGGGAAATATCAACACCATAGAAAACTGATGGTAGTGTCTTCAGTCTGTATCTAGTAGTGGAGACTCCCAAACTACTGATAACTCTGCGGTACGCTGTGATTGCGTATCGCAGCGAGATATGCTACCTCTACCTCTGTTCTTTTCCTCTGTTAAGAGTAATGTGAATTCAATTCCATCTCGTCTGAATTGGTGGATAATTTGTATACTCTTTCCTGATTTAAGAAAAAGTTATTGGTGATTCTTGTTTAATACAAAATGATGAAAATCATCAACACTGCAAATGGCATTCAAGTGAAAGATGTCTCTGTTGCAGTAGTTCATCCTGCACTGTGTCTGTAATTGGGTAGTGCTGCCATTGCACAGGTACTGCAGGAGAAAATGGGATGCCTAATGTTAAAAGAGAAAGTGAGATTCTAGTCTTTATGCTTAATAAAATACACTGTTTTCCTTTGTCAAGGACCTTTGTGATTAGATATTTCTTCTCCGTCATTCCCAGGAGACCAGACATTGTTGTTCATACTTTTCTGTTTTGTGAAACAAGATTTCATATAGACAATTATGTCCCTGGAATCTATGTCATTCTCTCCCTATAAAAGGAATTGATAAGCAAATTGGCTTTCTAAAATATGAAAGAAGTCTAGAGCAAACTCTTTGTCATCACATTCCTGGTCAAATCCAGCATTTGCCTCCCACAGAGTTCCTGATATTTAGTAATGTCTGTGGTTTCCCACAGGGCTGTTTAGGTGAACGTAATAAGTGAGAGCTGTTGAAAGAGAAAAGAATGAAGACTGGCTTCATCATGAGCTAAATTGGGTGAAAACTATTTTGGATTGTATAAATGTTTTTTCCCCAAAATCCTACTAGTGTCAATCCGTTATGTTTCTTACCTCCACACTAAGTTATTTATCAGAGAAAGAAAATACCAACTATTATAAAATACATGTATAGATTAATTCAATTCTTACTCATATATGCTTCAGAAATTATGGGGTGATTATTCACATCTTCTTAATTTTTAACTCCAGATTTAGGATTGCATAGATAACTGAACTGAATGGAGAGACCCAGGGATAACTGCAAACCCTTGGTAGAAGCCTGTCTCTCTTCACTGACGGGGAAGGGAGCGTGGTGTAAATGAAGTGCTTCAGATGCTCTAGGTAGGACTGGAATAACCTCTGTTATCCATTTGGCACAACACCATTTGGCTGAACACCTGAAATTTGTAGAGACCGTGACAGTTGAAAACCAGGAAGTGTTCCCATTCACCTACTGAGGTGTCAGCGATTGCTGGTTGCTCTCTGAGACTGTCACTCTGACTTGCACAAATGCAATCCCCTAAGCATCTCCCTCAGTGCACAAAGGTGAGCCCTTGCTGTGAAATGTGTGCCGCAAGCATGGCTCTCCGTGTGATGTTATTTGTAGAACTAGTTTGAGGTTGATAATGTGCTTTCCAGAAGTTGTACTGTTACAGCAATTTCTGGAGAGATTAGAGGAGACAGACAGACCAGTGCTGAGTATAAAGAAAAGTTCTCTTCAGTTTCACATCCAGAAATTGCATGCCACTTTGTTGTTACATTTTTGTCACTTTCTCACATAAAAATGTTGCTCAACTTTATTCCTTTTACAGAATTATTTGCATATTATTCTTGCATTTCAGATACCTTGATTTAGAACTCTCTTAAAATATGTTAAACTAAACAGGCAGGAATAATATATTAAACTTGGTGCTGTTTTGATTTAAAACTGCTTAATCCTGCGCTTTGCTGCCTGTGAAGTGTTAGAGCAGCTTATGCCTTGTCAGCGGCCTCCGCTCATTTCCAGAGCAGTAGACAGAGAAGCCTAAAGGCAGGGTCTTTCGTGTGTGTCTGTGTGTGCTTCTTTCCAGAGATAGTGATGTGGGACTTAAGCTGTGGCTTGTACCTGCACCTGGGGAGGCTCCTCTAGCCACGCTTTAGTCCATCCCTCGGACAACGTCATTCTTGCCTTCATTTGCCAGGCTTGACAGAAATCTGGTCTAGGCACTCTATCTCAAGCAGTCTCAGTCTTCACTGCAGGACTCTGAGGAAGACTGATACTTAAAAGAGAAATTCCAAAGCTCCTTCCTGTCTCTCATCCAGAGGCTTTTGGTATTTTCACACACTAGCAGCTAAGCAAAACTGACAGTTAAATGGCTGCATAGTAGGTATGAGTACTTGTATGTAGACTGAAATCACACTTCCCAGAGTGGTGTAGTGGGTTTTTACTGGCTTTGGATGAATTTGAGCAGAGCTGAATTTTATTTTTTTTCCTAAATTGATAGCCTAACACACAGAGCATGAGTTTATTCCAGCTAGAAGTTACTTACAAACTTCAGATACTAAAATGACTTTCAGCATATTCAGAAGTAGCAGCACATTTCTTCTGCATTGGAGTCTTTGTTTCTGTAAACTTTGGTAATTGATGTCTGTGAATGAAATGTATGTAATTTACTGTTCTGTCTCTGATTGTAGTGTTTGATTTGCAACTTTATGCATGACTGATGAAAGTTAATCACTTACATGTTGATTATTTTCTTCTTTCTTTTTTTTTTTTTTTTGTATTTCAAAAACCCAAGATGCAGTTACTCGTGCATAAAATCTTAAGAAGTCCTCCAAACACCAAGCAGTAATGAAATAGTGTTTTAAAAACAGCTTAGAATTTTTGGTAGCTACATCTTCACTGTGCTTTAATTCTTAAGCAGAAGTAGTTTTCAAATACAATATTAAGGATGATTAGGGGATATTTTTAAATTACCAGTTTTACTTTGTTCATCACTCTACATTCAAATACAAATAATGCTGTTAAAGTGAAATAGCATTTTGATATTATTATGGACTCAAAATAGCACATAGCTTTTAGTTACAGGAATCAAAGCAAAGTGACAAACTGAATGTGAATTTGGTCTAAATTAGTAGGTGGCTTGTATATAATATTTAAACTAACAATCAACAAAAAATGCTAATAAGTTTGAGTCAACTTTGTCATCTTGCTACTATGTTTTTCTGACTTTGACTTGAGTTTATCTTCTTCTAGTTCTTATGTGAGAGTTTTTGCCTGTAGGGTGCACTGGGATTAAATGATCATTCCAGGGGTTAAATTGGTTATTTTTAGGAAAGTTAAACATCTGGATGTTCATTACAAAACCTTTTCCAGGAAAGCATTTTGTTCCTGAGCACAAAATATCAGCAGAAACATAAATGCAGCACAACAGTGTAATCTCTGGCTTCTCAGGGGACCCTGGTATTTTCAGACTGGTCTGTTGCTTAAAGTAACTGAGGATTACAGAAGGATACTGGGAGGACTTATCTCTGTAGTGTTTTTGTAGGTGGCTTTTGAGACATGTGAATCCAGAAAAGGGATGAAATTGAGCAGAGGTGCCACATAAAGGAAGGAATGGTTATGAGCTACACAAAAAAATACATTATGATGTTTCTAAGACTGTGTGTTTGTATTCTGGCTGAAAAAAATGTAGATTTTTGATTGAGAAAGGTTGATTAAGTAGCAAATTGTTCTTTGTCAGTGTTAACCATTTTTCTGTGTTCAGAAAATACAAAAACCTTACAGGTACAATATAGGATTTGGGGCAGAAAGTTTAAGTTATATGTGATGGTTTTAAGGCATTCCCATTTACTTTGTAACTTGAGAAAATTGTAAAAGCTAAATGTATTAAATGTGCTTAACTGAAATAACTTCGTAGAGAGCTAGACTTCTGGTTTAGATGAGCTGTCAAACCATTGGTTGTACAGAATGCTACTTTGAAGAGGAGTCCTAGCTGCTGAGCTTTAAACTGGAATGACTGGAAAAAGTCTTATGCAAATACATTAATATGTTTTGAAATTCCAAATTTCAGCAATACTGATTGCTAAAAAATTGCATTTGCAGCTGAAAGGGTATTTTACCCCCCATTGGTTTCCAGGTGCTGCTCAGGACTGTGACATTCCCTTTTTATTTCTTGAATACGCTTGTTTTTTTTTCTTTCTTTTTTTTTCCCTCAAGCAGGAACAGTTAAGATTTCAAATTTTAAGTAGTTACTATGCCAGTTTTACAGTATTGTTGATAAGTATATTTGTGGTGAGAGGCAGTTTTAAGTAACTGGTATGTAGGTGTTTTATGTACCCCTTGAGGATTTCAAAACCTCTCATCCTTATGTATTGAAAACCTTACGTCTCTCCAGCTGTATATTAACAGGTCTAACAAGAGATTGCTCCTCTCTCCAAAATACTGTTTGGTTGTACTTGTCTGCATTATGATTGCAGGAGGCTGGTGCTGACATGAAAAGACCCAGATGTTTAAATCTGGTCACTCACTTTAATTTGTATTATGTTTGATTTTGTATTATGTTGATTCACATTTTCATGTAGTAAATAAAATAGATGCTGTAGGATCAGCATTTAGACTTCCAGCACGTACAATTTCCTGGCAAGTGGAGGCCTCTACTACATAGCATCAGCAGCGTATCTTCAAAAACACATCCTGGATGCAAGGTATATATTAAGTCATTCTGAACCTGCTGGCACACAGACATCCCTATCAAGCCCAGCAGTTCCATGTTCATCCTAAAAGAATCAAGCTATTATTTCCCTAATCTTTAGGGATATAACTTGAAGTTAATGTAAAAATTAGAGACTATTGTTTCAGTGGGCTTCAGGAGTTGTAATGAAGTGTCAGTTTGCACTTCTCACTCAATGCAATTCTCTTAAAGAGAGGGAAAAATGGACGTTAACCTGACCTGTAATTATGAGTGTTCCTTTCTATCCATGTGGTTGAAACTCATGATTTTTAGTAACGCCTGAAAAATTCTGATGCGGCTGCTTCTGGCAGTGCTGGCTTGGACTCTGGGTTAGAGTTCTGCTGTTGAAGATTTAATCTGTCTCTGCTGGAACATTTAATGAATACCTAAGTAAAAACATTTTTTTTAGAAGTGGATCGCTCTGATGTGTTCCAGTTTGTCTTGCATACAACACCCATTAAATGTGTACAACTTGAATTAATTAACTAAAATTAATCTTATACTAAGAGGGAGATGTGAACAGAAGTCAGTATCTTGAGTCCTTTTGCTACTGAGCTTCAGTTGTATGTTTGGGACAACCATTGCAAATTAATGGATGACCTGTGAGTAGGAGAGAATTTACTTTCCTGTGTAGCGTTATCTTGATGCCTTTACACAGAAGTGTGATTTTTAAAAAGCAGATATTTTGTCCAGTGAAAAATAATCTTTTTGGTTTTGTTTGGGATTTCTAGTAGTTTTTGAATGTAGTTACCGTTGGCCTTGCAGAAATACTGCATACTTGCTCTCTGTGTTGTCTGACAATGGATTTGGTGTGTACATTTCAGTTCTGTGTTTGGAGAAGAAGAATGGGACATAATGAAATTATGGTATCTCTCTGATAGAACCTGTTAAATTTTCAAGTGGATGTAATTTGATACTGGTCCAATCTAAATTTCACTCAGCCTCGTATACTTCAGTTTGTCCCAAAGTTCTACGTGGTGCAATGTTGAAGACATGACAGGTGCTGTTAGGAAAGTTTGCTGCTAATAAGCATGGCAATGTTCAGAGGCTCCATGGGAGAGGTACCTCTAAGAATCTGTCTGAACATTATCTTTTTATTAAACCTGTACTGTTTGGAGTGAGTGAGTACAAAAGAGCAGCAGGACACGTTCTCCTTCTTTTTCTTGTTTCTCAGGACTGAAAAGAGCATACTGGATAATACATTTGGAACAGGTCCAGGGGTTTTTTTGGTGATGTTTGGGTTTTGGTTTTACCCTCCCTTTTTTTCATGCCTAGCATGAAAGTGGAAGAACTGCCATCTCCTGTGTTGTCACTAGTGTTCGTGTGACTATGGAGATGTTAATCTGAAAATGAACTTAGATTTGAGGGGGAAAAATTGTTCAACTGCATCAGTTTACTGTTTGGTGTTGGGAAAGAATGTGAATTCCCCTATTGCTAGCAACACAATTGTAGGTCATTTTAATCTCATGGTTCCCCTGTTTGGTGTTTTTCTGCCTGTGTGCTGGTTTACCCTTACCGTGTTACTCCTGCCCACAGCAGGGAGGTTGGATAAGATGATCTCTAAGGTCCCTTCCAGCATAAGCCATTCTATGATTCTGTTTTTCTAGGGTAAAAAAACCTAGGTTATTACCTCTTAATCATCTTAAAAACCTTATTCTGCAGTCATTCCAGTGACAGGCTGATAATTCTGCTCACACTAGACCTAAATTCATACTTAGATACCAGTGCCTGCCATCCCCCTCAACAGTCCTCTCTCCTTCCTGTGCTGTATTGTATGCTCATACGAAATAGGATTAAAGAGAAGAGAAATAGAAATTAAGAGAACACTTAAGGAAAAATGTGGCTACAGAAGTGTCTATACAAAATAGTAATATTAGTAGGCTCAGTAGTATGGGAAAATCATAATGCTCATAATGTAACCCTTAATTGACTAATGTGCTAGATCACATGCAGCTTTAACAAGTTAATTGCATTAGAGTCTGTTTATATGCATTTAGTGCCATACTAGCAATTTAAACTGAAGTTCTGTTTCCTAGCTTCATGCTACCCTGAGTTGCTGAGCCTTTGTCACAGGTAGCTTGGTAACATGCTGCATTGTTTGTCTCTGTTTCTTTGTAGTGTGTCATTTTGGTGCTTTATACTTGGAATTTTCTTTCTCTATTAAGTACATGTTGCACTTTGATTCACTTGTTTCTTTCTGTACGAAGTAAAAGAGCCATTCTTTCCCTTTGGTAAGAGACTGTGTGGAGTGTGGCCTATACTTGTGGGTGTGAGAATTTTAACTTGAGTTAATAGGAAGTCAGTGACTTGCATCAGAGCAGGAAAGAATCCCAGGTTTAAGCTTAATGTCCCTCCTCCAGTGCCTCAGTTGTAGCTGAACTAATCATGGGCATCGTGTTTAAATATGGCTTTGTGCACTTTCTCTGGGTAGGCTCCATTCAGCAGTGAAAAGGTGCTGGTTTCCACACTGGCAATGTAGATCCTAAGGATGCTTGAATTTTTTACCTGTTTTAAAGAGTTTATGAAGAAGTTGCCTTGCATTTGCTTTTCAAAAAGCAACGTGGGTTGATGTTTGAGTTTTTTAGAATTATACTTCTGGCTTTGTGAACAGCAATACATTTATTCCTCTACAAATGAAGTACTGACACCATAAAATATTATCATTGAAAGATTACAGAAAATCTGGTGTGAGATTTTACTTAAAGCTTTTCATTCTAACTACATGTAATGTGTGATTGGTTGGTTGTTTTAGTTGTGGTTTGTGTATGGTTTTTCTTTGGTTGTGTTTTTGTTTGTTTGTTTGTTTGTTTTGTGGTGTTTGTTTTTTTTTAAGTTTTAAACTCCTTGCTTTTCACTTCCATTGGAATGCAGGAGTGGTGTTATTTTCAGGCAGTGCTTTTGCTTCAGTGAAGAAATTAAACATATCTTCCAACTGCTTGTAGTTACTTGACCCACTTGAAGCTCAATCTTCCTCTACTAGCATTTTTTTTTCTTCTATTCTCATGAATAACAATTATACTTTCAGCTTATGTCATACGCCTTTTATCATGTATGTTTGGAGAATAAATTATCTTGGGTGTTTAAGTTTCGTGTGTCTGCCAAAGTAATTGGATACTATTGCAGAGCTTTCAGTCCACTACAGACCTGAAAAGCTTTTGGTTGTTCTTAAGACGAACAGGTGGAGAGCTGAAGTCTTACAATCTCCTGCTTCTCTAAATCTAGAAACACTTTGTCTGAGCGGCACAGTTTTAAAGTACTCAAAAGTAAGCCTAGTCCAGTACAACCAATTCTATGGGCTTATTTTGGTGCTCTGGGAATGTGTGGAAGAGAAGACTGGATCTGGAGGGGTTGGGGTTCTGTGAGTTGGTTTTGGTATTTTTGTCTGAAAACATCTTTGTGTGTAAGACGCTTTTTCAGGAAATGTTAGTGTCAGAGGTTGTACGTTGGTTGTGTGGTGATAGCTTGCAAAGTCAATATGAATTTCTTAATTTTTAGACAGAATTAATTTTGTTCCAGAGGCAGCAATGAAGACTGGACAAATATTTAATTCTCATTAATGAAAACTCCCATGTTTTGTCAACTTGGACAACTTTTACTTACAGCTTAGGTTCTTCTGAGCTGCTGTTCACTGAAAGTAATAATTTGTGCTCTAGTAGCTGTATTAACAATGCTGAGTCGTTATATAAATTGCTTGTCAGCATTTTCGCTGCAGTGGCTTCTAACCCTGCTTGGAACAGGTCTTCCTGCTCCCACACTGAGTCTGTTCTGACTGTACCGTGGCTGACAGCTGTTGCCGTTAGGTTGTAAATGTCTCGCTGTATAGCCCAGACGGAGCTTTAGTTGTTGAACGTGAGGTTCTCGTGCAAAAGAGACTTGTACTTCATGCAGTAAACTTATTTTATTGTAAACTGGAAGTGGGGAGCATCCTCATGTTTTGGGTGATTATAGTAATTGTTAATGAGCTGTTCTGTTAGTAAAAGGACTTAGAGGTCAAAACACAGATGGGAGCCTAAGGTGAAGATTTCAAGGAAGTTTTTATCTTTTTCCTGTAACTATAAGAAGTGCAATAAAATGAAACCTAAGCAGTCATCTGTCTGATGCAGAACTGTACTACCAAGTGATTGGATTGCATATATGACTGGGATATAAACTGATAACTTTATAACCCAAAAAGATCTTAGCTGTGAAAATTGCAGAAAACCTTCCTGCACTAGGGATAACCACTGACATTTCTGAACGGCCCTTCCTGAAAGCACATTGTCGTTTGAATCATGATGAGGCTGTTTAGCATAAAACTGTAGACAGCTTGAACAGTGGTACTCTGCAGACTTACATTACAGTAACCACACCCTTGATTTGCCTTTTTTTTTTTTCCTCATGTAAAAAGGACTATTTTTGGAAAATTCATAGAGTTGAAAGTGGTAATTTAGATAGAAGAGCTGTTTCAGCAAAGCTTTGGTGTAGGCTAAATATTGGACTGACCTTTACAGAGTTCACTGGTCTGTTGGAATCTGAAAATTTGCATAAAGAAATATGCTTGTGGCTCTGGCAAGAAAGGATTGTGTGTAACAGATCTTGGTCTGACCTCCTCTCTTCTCCCTCTTTCCAATCCTGCTTTTGATCATTTGTTGAAGATGAAAAAAGCTTTCCAGATGAGGAAAGTCTTCATACATGGTTGGTTCATTCTTGTGGCTAAGCCATAACCTTCTTGTTTTGTCAGATGTCTCATACTTTTATCTATGTATATTTTCATAGTTAAATATTCACCTCTTGTTCTGATATTTGTGGAGCTCATTTTTCCCACAAAAGCATGATATTAATAATTTTGTTTGGCAGTTTATATGACACTACAGCAAAACGAATCTATCCTCTGCAGTACACTGAAGTCTTCTCTAAATCGATAAGCTAGGAAGACAGTTGCAGACAAGACAATTGCTTTACTTCAGCAAATGAGTCTTATCTCATTCTTATGAGACATACTTTTAACACACTAATAGTTTGGCCCTTGCAAATGCAGTATGGCTACTTCTTGTACCTCACAGAATATCCTTACCTGTTCATGGCGCTGGGGTTTACCTGACAGTCTTGTTAAGGGGTAGCGAGTGCCTCAATCTTAGACCATGGTAGGCCCTTGCAGCTGTAGCAAAGGTATCTGGAGAGCTGGGTGTTATAAAAGTGGCCTGGTGCTCAAAGGTGCATGAATAACTTTATTGTTATTTTCAAGAGGTGAACATTACTGCATGCTGCAACTGTAGAGTTTACTAGTGAAAACAAATGTGGAGGGACTGAAATAGCACAAAATGTTATTGAAATGTTGTCATAGATTGCACCAGCTACAATACTTGTGGTCTGTTTTGAAAACTAGCTTAACTAAACCAGTGCTAACTTCGGGTAAAGAGGGAAATAGGCAGGTTAGTTTTGCTTAATTTACATCAGCTCCAATAAACCTGGGATTACAGGTATGTGTGTTACAATATGCTTAACCAGACTGAACTGTAAGCTGCTCCTGAAAGGGTTTTAGTCCCACCTTGTCCCCGTGACTCCTTTTGTCTTTGCGTCATACCTTGTAATTGTGCAACTGCTGACCTGAATGAAAACTCACTTCACAGAAATGATAATTTGCCAGGTCAGCTTTCTGCTTCACTGGGGTAATTTTTCCACCTCTTTCTTCTTTTCCTGCCCGTGAATAAAATAAATTTTACTTGCAAAATCCAGGTTAATTGTAACAGCAAAGGTTTGAAAAGATGGTTTTGTTAGCAGAGCTCTACTAATGCCTCTGCAGTCAGAGGTGAACTAGTATAAGGTGGCTAGAATTTACAGTGGGTGGCTGGTCTGTAAGTCTTTCTTGCCTCAGACTTTGGATTTTCAAACCAACACAAGCACATCCTGCCTTAAGACAGGAATCCTTTAGATTTAGTTGTCAAAAATGGATAAAAGTAATAATTGTTTTAAAAAGTAAAATCAGGGCTGTTGCTTTGGCTCAGCAGTTTGCTGGGATTGGTCCACAGTAGGATGCCAGTGTTCTGGAACGAGTTAGATGATATGAAACAGCTCAAAATAAATATGACACAACGAAAAGACAAAATGTTCACTACTAACAGACTCTGTGTTTTGTTATCGAGTGTGTTTTTCCATTCTCGTTGAGTATAACTCATTGAAATGATACCTACCAACTTCCCTTCCATGGGGATCTGTTACTGCAGCCACTATTCTCTGGATGTTTTGGTCACATTTTCAGAAAATGTTTGCAGTTGTGTGCGGTTGTGATGGTGTTTCTAAATCTACTGCTGGAGAGGATGCCTTGGCTGGTGGTGACATACATTTGGCAGTGAAGACGTACCCAGTTTTGCATGACATCTCAGTTTTTCTTCCTTTCTATGAGAAAGAAAGAAGGGGAGGTTCCCAGGGCTGCTTGCTTTTTTTTTTTTTTTTTTGGGGGTGAGTTTTAGAGCAAAAGCCTCAAACCAAGTCAACCAACTAATCTTCCTCAATAAAACAGTGAACCTCAAAAAAGTAAATTTATTTTTGTGTGTAGGCAACACAATTATGTGTTCAGGCTCCCATTCAGTCTATCAAATGGATACTAAGAAATGAAAAAGCCTGTGTTTTCTGTTCCAGGAATGTCAAAGGCATTCCATGTGTTTTGGGGAATTTATTTTGCTCCTTAACGCTCAGATATATGTGTACAATACAATTTACTTGCAGATGTAATTTTTCTCCATTAACCACTGTTTGCAAATTTTGCTCCCAGGTATCCTGTTTAGTGAGGTTCCATCAGAGCAGTGGGGAGGTCAGGAGCTAAGGATGCTTTTGAGGCACAGGGACGCAGCTCTGTGTTGATTGGAAATGATGCTCCTTTGAGGAGCACTGAGGAACTCTGAGGAACACTGAGGTGTTCTGACGCTTCTATGCGGGGACTGGAAGTTGTGCTCCCATTCCTGTGGGGAATGTGAATGCTTCAAGCTGAATGTGAAATCTGGAAATCTTCCAGTTACTGTAATTGGTAAACACTGCAAAACATGCAATTCTTTGTTCTGCTGGCAAACAGTTGGGTGAACCAAAAGGGTAGCTGAGATAATGTTTTTAACGGAAAATGTGGGTTTTTTGTAAGTTTGTCTCTCCTATAGCCTTACTGTTTGTACTGCACCAGTTGCCTCTCAAAGTGAGCTCAGAGGAGTGTTTTCTCTTAGCAGTTTAGTTGGGAGCCTGGCACTGGGGTTTTGTGTGAGAATTTTAGGAAAGCAGCTTTCTAGAAAGGGTAGAATAGGAAATGGAGTTTTTTAGTTGTTTAAAACATATATATTTGGTATGTAATACTGTGTGAATATTGTTCTGAGCCCTGTGTCTGATAAACAGCAGAATTCTTCTCCGTTTACTACTTCAAAATGCCTGTCTGAGCCCTAACCAAGTCTGCGCAGGAAGATCTGATTTTAGTAGGACATCTCAAATTACTCCTTTTTTCACTTGAGGCTGGCTTTAACTTGTTTCGTTTTTGTTTTGTTTTGTTTCTTCTGATATGATCCATGTTTCCATAAATGACTCAGACTGAGCAGAGCTTATCTGCACGTGACAATGAGATGAAATTGTAAACTTCAGAATACAAGCTATTCCTTTAGCGTAAGTGAAGCCATAGCAGTTTGCTTGTTTTTCCTATGAATCACACTGAAGAATGGAATAGTGTTGAGAGATGTTTACAGCTGTGGGTGCCATGACTTCACGGTTAAAATTATACCTTTAACTGTTACACTTGGATTTAACTTTGGTTTGGCAGCAAGCCTAATGGAGGCTCTTAAATATGTATATATCTTACACATGTAAGGCAGTTGAAAGAGGCTTTTTAGTTATACCCTTGACCTGGAATCCAGTAAAGGAAAAAAGTGGTATTGGTTTTACCTACAGAGTGAGTTTGTCCCCTGACCAAAATGAATATTTGCACAATTAACTGTAATTGATCTTCGTGTACATGGCGGTGCTCTTCTTTCATGTGCCTTAGGGCTGTGCTCTGGAGTCTGTCAGTTTGATTTGTTTGTCTTATAAAATGATACTACAGTGATAGCTCACAAATGCCTTGCACTGTAGCATCAAAAATGAATTGCTTTTAGCAATAAATTGTCCTGATCACTGTATTCTCTCATGCTTCTGCTAAGGAATAATAGAATGTTTGGGACAAGTAGGTTCAAGAAGACATTTTCCTTATGAGTGGCTTACTCTTGTGTGATCAAAAGAAGACAGATGCATAGGGTCACTGCAGCACTGTGAAAGGGAGCACTCATTTCAGCCTACAGCTGATAGCTCCAAAAACCAGGGTTGGGGCAGGGGAAGCGAGTTGCAAAATACTCTTCAACTCTTGTTGAATTGTACCAACTAGTATTTCTTGACTTTCTATTTCTCTATTTCCATAGCAATCACTGATGCAATAAACACTTTGAATAGCTTTTGAAATATATGAAACCCATGGAGGAGTGGGAGCTGGGAACTTTCTCCATCCTTGATTTTTTTTCATTTAACACCAGATTTTCAGCAAAAGTTGGTTGCTGGAGTTTGGGGATTCCCCCCACCCCACCCCCCTTCACAGGCCCAGTTATGTCTGGTATGAGAAGCTCCTAAGGAGTTCTTTCTCTTGTACAAAAAATCCTTAAAAGCACAAACTAAAATTGTAGTAAGAAAGATGTACATTAGATGTAAAGAAAAGGCTTTTTGCTGGAGTGTTTTAAAGAACAGATGAGGTGAACATCTGTCATGACTCGTTGTCTTTCCCCAAAATAAGATCTAAGTATAAACTCAGTGAATTAAATGATCTCTTCACATTCCTGTCAGTGTAAATTTCTGGGATGCTGTGGTAGATATCTGCAACTCCTAAATTTAGTCCCATCAAACAAAGAAAAAGACTTATCTCTGCTATTTCAGTCTGTCCTTACTCTAGCCTGTCTAGTACACTTACCTGCCTTCTGTAATTTTATTTTTATTCATCTTGAAAGTGCGTGGGTATTATTACCACTGATAAATACCTGGTGAAATGCAATATTCTCTCTTCATGTGAACTTTAGTGGTTAGTTTGTTTACTGCGCTTTTCAAGCTGATGTGGTTTATTTGTTGCCCTCTTGTTTGCATTCTGATATATGTGCAGTAAATGCAGGGAAAGTTTACCTTGCTGCTGCTTTAACAGCTTTTGTGTGAGAAGAATTCACATCCAAGGCCTTTAGCCTGCATTGCTATGGAAGCTTCAGTGCACAGGCTTCTAATAAAATGTCCCTGATCTCTGAGGTGACAGTTTGGGGATACTTAAGTTAATGCTGCCACTGAAAAGTCTTTCCTCTTTGATGTTATCTCCAGAAACATGCTAGACCAGGAGTCCAAATCACTTGAGAAACCTTCTCATTCATTCTCCATTATTATTCAGGCAGACAGGTCCCCTGATCTAGTTTTCCATATAGTTTTGCAAATGGTTGTGCTGGCACAGAATGCAGAGAGGTAATAGGTGGATGGTGAAAGGTAAGAAGTTGCTTTTATAATGACAGTGTTGGCTTGTGGTTGCATCAGGCTGGCCCACAGTGAGTAGGTTATGTAGAGGGTCATGCTCTGCGCTGTCATCAGGAGACACATTTGGTTGCTAGTTCTGTCTTGCACTGGGTCTTCATTGAACGAAGTGAGTGGCAGATACTTACACTCAACACAGAGGGCAAAAAGGAGTATCAGGCTTTGCCCAAGGGACTCCTTCTGCTGAACTGGAAGGACTGTTCAGACCCTTCTAAAGAAACTGCTTATCTTGGTGGTAAGAAAGATCCGAAACATGAAAACCAGTGCTTGCATTGACCAGTGATTTTCTGGAGTTTGAAGTGCAAAAGAAATAGCAAAGCCAGAGGAATTAAGAAGTATATAATAGGAGAACAGTAGGGCTAAAAGAGGGTTCTTCTATAATTAGTTCCTAAGCAGTGAGATGGCAGAGACCCTGGAGGATGAAGTTTCACAGTCAAAGACAGGTGAGCTTGGACTTGTGGCCACAGGGGAAAAGAGAGCTTGGCCTGCAGATACCGATACAGAGGAAAGGGAGCTTGCAAGAGTCTCTAATGTAATGCTATTAGTGTTGTTGTTGCAGCTTTTATTAGCTGGTTACCATCTTCCCTGGCAGAGAATGAAGTGGGTCTCTGTTCCCTTGGGAATACAGAAGTTATTCATTTTTCCCAGAAGAGGCGAAAGTGCTGCTTGGAACGCCAGCTGTAACTGGTGTGGCGTATTTCACAGGGTTGCTGTTCGGGACGCATGGAAGCGGTGGTGTGTCGCAGTGGCTGGGCATCCCTGGAATTGTTCTGTAGGTAAGGGTCTATGGAGCGGTCTGTGCCAGGCTGGAGAGCTCGCTGCTTGGATTGTTGTCTGGACAATACTTTCACTGTATAGCTGTAGGACTGACACACAGAATATGTTATAGAACAGAGCTTGCTGTGTCTCAGTCTTGGCATGCCTTAGCAGGCTCTGTGTTGTAGAGCAGTTGCCCATGAAGCTGCCAGAAATAGATGCCTAATGGCAGAGAATTTGCGAAAATTTATCTCAGCCATGTAAAGATGCAGGTTCAGAGTGAGATGTGGAGTTGTGGAGAATGCATTTCGGAAATTACCCCTCACTAGCTGGCTGAGAAAAGTTTCTTACAGAGAAAAGTAAGCCATCAATGTGCTCGGTTTTATAAAATATTTGGGTCTGATATTTATATTCAGTTATTTGTTACTTGACTGAGTTAACAAGAGTTTCTCTGATACCCTGATTAAGTAACTTATTTCTAAGCCAACTTCCTTATGTGGATGTGGAATTTCAGGTGTGGTAGTGTAAGAATCCTGAAAAAAGTACTTCCCTGGGCAAAGCAATGGTATCTCTATTTCAAGCAGTGTTCTGTGTACATACTAGAGTTCAGAAGCGGGTTGGTTGTTTTCCTGTAATGCAGACAAACAACACTGAAATAAGTCCTTCAAATGACAGCAGTCTTTAGCATGGCCCTACCCAGTATTAGTTTTCAGAATGAGCATGAAGAATAACAATCTTTTCCTTTGTGGATTGTCACGTGTAAGTACTAAGAATTGCTTCTAAAACTCGGTATTTAAGTCAAAGGGCAACTCTGCATTTGCTTGTTACAGGTATTTTCCGTCCATAAGTTCCCACTACTTATTCTAAGATGAAATAATTTTACAAAAGCACCTTGTGGAAGGAAGATGGTTTCATTTTCAGATGTGCAGTGGAAGGCTGGTTAAATGTGACTGCACCAAATCTGCTCCAACTTCTGAAATGATTTCCTAAGTGGGGGTTTTGTTTTGGTTTTGGCTGATCCCATTTGAGAAGGAACACGGCACTGATGCTGTGTTTGGCCGTGGGAGTGTGTGAACTTCCACACTCAGAATATGCTTATAGGAGAGTCCAGTTATAGGTATATGGACTCTGTTGGACTTGCAGAAGGTCATTTAAATTTCAGTTAAAAATATAAATGGCTTTGCTCTGGGATCACTGTCTGGCCTTTTGAATAATACTCATGACTTTGAAGTAATCTCTCTTCTTAATTCTTTCATGTGATGCTATCATTTGCTCACTATCTCTAGTTTAGTGCATCTAGAAAGCGTGCAGTACCTCATCTAATGTATGGAAATTAGACATTAAAAAGATGGAGAGTTTTATTACAATGAGATTCATGTCAGCATTATAAAATTATTTTTGAAGTTTGCTTGTGGGCTACTTGTGTTGGAAACCTTGAATGGAAACTGGACAGGCCCGAGCTGCTCACTTGATTCCTGCAGTGCTATTACTCTGAGACTTGTCATATGGTGTCTGTTTTGCGTCACTCTTTCCAGTTACCTCCAGAAGAAGGAAAGTCTGACTGGATCTCTCTGGCCCTGTTTGCTGGAGGATCAGGGAATGTGAGTTTTCCTAAACCATAGTAGTCCTACCAACACTGAGTTTTTAGAAGGTCCTGCTATAAGGTCACTATGCAGTAAAGTCAGGAAACATCACTGATCTGCAATGAGTTTATAATTACACTATTGCACTTTTCTTGGGCACGGTGGGAGGGCTCTCATTCTTATTTCTCCCTGGCACAGAGTCAGCAGACAGCTGCCCTGATCCTCACTGCAGCCGGCCTTAGATCAGCGTTTAGAAGGGGTTTATGCATCTTTGATTTCTTTCATTGTACGAAGGGGCCCTTGGTCTTTAAAACAAAACTTGATGGATTATGCACAGGGCTGATCCATGATCTGTGCATCATCCTCATTTATCTGCTTTATAAATCTTTCTAACATTTACAGCCTTGTCTTGACTAATGTTTAGTAATTATGATGAAATGGCATTTTAATTATCATAGCTGCCAAAGTTGCCACTGAATGATGAATTACATGGAAAACATTGTTCATCTCAAAAGTATTTGCCAATTTATGAAGATGTAATTTTATGAACATCAGTTAATAAAGTTTAGTGCATAACCCTGGATGTGTTTAATCCCAGCTGAAATTCCATTCAATCATTTTGCTTTTTTTTTTATAAATTTGGAGTTCCTGACCATTCTTTTAATAGATGGATTCTATCATTTGTGCTCTAATCCAAACAGGATATGAAGTTTCCCCTTGCTCAAGGTTGGGTGAGGGAATGCTTCTCTCTGAAATTGGAGCTAGTAACAAGACATAAAACCAGTATGTTCATCTTTAAGTGGTTTCTCCTTGGTGTGTGCTTAGCTGTAATCATTGACTAAAAAGAATATGCTGTGAAGTCTGTTGTGTATGACATGAACTGTGTTTATATATGCTGATTGTAAGTGCTTGGTTACATACTGCATGTATTGGCAGTTCAGCACATTGCTCTTCATGGAGCTTTTAAGACCACCTCTGTTCCCCAGCCTGTGAACTAAAGGTCAAACATGACTGAAATAATTAAAAGGAAGAAAAAAGGCAGAAAAAGCTTGAGATCATCTTTATGTATTGGCCGACTTCATGAGCAAATAAGACATCTGTTTTTCACTTTTAGTGTGCGTTAATGTTATAAGTTATTCATGGTAATTAGCAAAAGTAGTTTCTCACTTCTCAAAAGCTTATTCCATAAGTATATAATTCCATCTAAGAGGCAGTCTGTTTTTAGCAATGTTTAATACTGATTTTCTATAGTAGAAGATTCACATTTGTGTTTATATATTTTAAAAAGTTAAATGGTGTGTCTAGTGGTTTAGTAATTTTCTCTAAATTGCTTTTAAATTGGGAGTGGGACGAGTGATTCTTTAACTGTCTTGTATCTTTAGTTTTCATTTGTTTAGTGATACTTAATTTGGAACTACGTATAATTCAATTATCTCTCTTCCATAGCCATAGTCTTGCTGAAGTTAGGCTTTTCAGTTGGTTTTCAGAAATGTTCAGCTATCTTTTATTGTAGGATGAGACTAGTGCAATTAACTCTTTTCCTTTTCCATTACTTTAGCACAAGTTGGGGAAAAATAGTTGGGATTTGTAGTGTGACCCACAGAGCCTCTCCTTGTCTGTCATACCCCAGCCAGCACAGTGCCCTCTGCTTGGCCTCCTCCAGCGTGCCAGTGCTTTTCTCTCTGGGCCCTCCAAAATCGTAGGCAGTACTTGAAATACATCTTCACAAGTGCTAAGCAGAGGGAGTGATCGCTTCTCTTGACTTGTGAGCTGCTGTCTTGTTGGTCCATTCCTCAAGGTCACCCTTAAAGGTTTTTCTGTCCTCTTGTATATCAACCCTACTCTCCCCAGCTGGCTGTCAGCTGGGAACTTGCTGCCTCCAGTCCTGTGCCTGATCAAAAGAAGTTTCAGTGTAAGTTACAGAGTAGGGTTTGCCCTGTCAAGGATAGGAATAGAAATCTGCAAATATGAATAGTTACATTTCTGTGCTTTAGAGACAAAGGTACGTTGTATCAGGAACTTGGTCTAAATAAAGCTGGGTTTTACGCCTCCTGATGAAATTTCTATCAGGAATTCTGCATCAAATGCTCTGAAAGAGGTAATAGGCAAGAAATTGTGTGTGGATTAATAGAGGCATGTTGCAGCTTGTTGTGAGGTTTGAGGTTTTTTGGCTTTTTTTTTTTTTTAATTTTCCTGGACTAAGGAACACCTTTTACTGACGTATTGCAGTTTAACTATTAAGACATAAGAGGTCTTACAGAAAACAAGTTCGTGTTGCTTATTTGCAAGGTTGCATTAGTTGTAACTGAAGGAAAAAATCTGAACGTGTGTGCTTGAGGAAAAAATCTGAATGCAGTGAGTTCAGAACAAATCGCCACAAGGCTTTTGAATTGTCCTTTGGTTGTCTCATAAATTTTTCATGCTGTGGTCTTCAATAGAAAAAGATCATTTACAATCTACAGGCTTTATATTCCTGAATGATAGGAGAACTTGAGAGAGCTGCCGTAAAGATGTGTCATCTAATTCTTTATTTGTATTATAATAAGAAAAAGAATTAGCCAATGGTACCGGAGAAATGGACACTTGTGATGACCCCACTGCTTTCTTTTTCCTAATTCCAGGGCATATTCCCTTGTGGATTCCAGTCAAGTGTCTACCTTCCTGATTTCTATTCTCCTCATAGTCTACGGCAGTTTCAGGTAAGGTTTTTTCTTTAAGGTTCTGCAGAATTTCTCAAATAAAAATATTGCAAGTGTCCAAATACCTTTTTTTTCATTGTGTCTGTGCCAGAATGATGGCTAATGTACATGAAATATTTCTTGCTTCTTGAAAAGGAAGAGAGAGTAGCTCATTGGGGTTTCAGAAAGACATAAGTGTATTTTACAAGCATGGATAAGATAACTTGGAGGTTAGTCCTGGAAGACAGCTCTGTAAAGTTGCATTTTGGAAGGTATAGAGGGACTGTTGAGAGAGATAGGAATGTAATGTTATTGATGGAGAATTTTATATCTAATGTTTCAGTGTTAGTTGATTCAGCATATCCTTGTTGTGATCGCAAACAAGGCTTGTAAAACAGATTCCCGAGTCCCAGTGCTGTTGACTTGAGTGTATGTAACAGCTTAACAGAGAAATGGGAAACATGGTCAGTGTTGAATTCCAGCAATGTCTCAGAACTGCTGCAGGATAAGATTGAATCTTCAAAAATCAGATTTTACCCCGTTTTAGGAGACTTGAGTGTAGTTTAGAGAAAACATAGTTGTCCCTTTAGACTTGCATCTTGAGTCATACAGTTTGTTTTAATGTAGTGGCACCTAAGGACTGATGTTCATACTGACAAAAAAAATTAATCACAGCTTGAAAACTTTTTTCAAACTTAAGTCCATCCTGTTTTAATTTGTTTCTTGAAGAACATTGCTTCTTTGAACAAGCCTATGATAAAAGGCCATGTGTTCACTAGGGAGTCTCTGAACTGCTGTGAGTATTCCTGAAACAGATGATAGCTGTGGTCATATACATGAGTTGCAGCTGCCTGGGTAAGAGATTTTAAATCACTGTCATCAGTTAATAAAGTCACATAAAGAAAGAGACAATTTTGGTAAGAGCTGTCTGTTGTTGCTAGCAAGTATGAGATAACAGCACTGTTGATGGAATTAAAGTAGAAGGCTTTTGGAAAGTAAAATTAAGAGATGATGAAAGTTTTCAGTCAACCTAACATACATCTGAGGGACTAAATCAATTTGTAACTGTGTGAATTTATGCAGCTGTGTGAAAAGGAGCAGTGCATGTGGCTGCAAGAAGCCATAGCATTTATTAAAATTCAATTGTGAGAACATAATGGAATATAAACCAGCAGGAGTACTTGAATTTAAATTGCCTGAGAGCTCCTTGCTCTTAAAAACTTCCCCCTGCTGCTTGCCGTCCTGTTCCTATATAAACAGGCTATTTTATCATCTTGTCCTATGTGTTTTACATTTAAAACTGCTCACCTAACAAGGCCTGCAAACTTCAGAGGAACCTGATGCACTGGGTGAAGTAGTGGAGTGGTGGTGGATACAAACCAGTTGAGGAAATGCCCTGTTCCAGTCCATTTCCTTTGCCTGTATCCTGAAGATGTCAAGATGCGTGCTATTACAGACCAAGATGGGGACAAAGTTTTAAAATTAATAGCCTCCTCCTATATGTAGTTTCTTCAGCAGATGTCTGAGCTGAAAACTGTGGTTATGATGACAACTTGGACAAATTCCCATTCTGTTTGGTGAGCCAGTGAGGCCAAAAGCAGGTTTTTTTTACAGAAAATTGTACAGTGATGTCAACAAAGGGGTCTGAGATAAAGTGAAGTTATTTAAGAAATTCAAGTGTGGTAGTAAATTGCAAAATTATATTAATCCAGAAATTCCTAAAGTAGTAAAATGAAAACATCTGGAAAAGTTGGTGTTTTTTCTTAGAAAAGTGACTTCGTGGGAAGACAGAAGTTAGAGCTTAGGGTGCTCATTCTCAAATTACAACAATGTTGTCTTCACCTAGATTGGAGTCTTAAGACAAAAAGAAAATAGCACTCCTCAGTTAACCCTCCTTCTGTAGCAAGTGTGTTTTATTTCTGATTTTCAATCTGAAAAGAAGGAGGTAGAGTTATTGTGGTGTTGCTGGCAAGTGACTTAAACAGAAGTGCAGTGATAGGATCAGAAAGAATTGGGTGGGCGTGTCATTAGGATAAAATCCATGTGCGTGGTGGATCTAATTTAATGCCAGAGGTTTCAGGGGAACAAAAGAAAGCTTTGGTCCACTGTCCTTATTCCTACAAGCAGCATCTATCCAAAACCAAAACAAACCAGCAACCCCCAGTCCCTCAAGATATTCAGAAGAATGTCTAATAGGTCATGTGTGAAGTCCACGGCCAGTGAAGTACAGTTGATAGAGTTGAGCTCCTGCTTCTCTTACTGTGGATGAATGTTTCCTTCCTACATTTCTGCTGGGTGAGGAGTTCGAGCTTCAAGCCCTTCTGAACATCTCTCCTCTGTACATTGTGACTGTCTCTTAGTCCTTGAACTTGATGCACTTTATTATTGACTGCCAAGGGGGCAAGTGTAATCCTTTAAACCGTTACAAGCTGTAAGCTTGAGCAAGTGAGTGGGTGTTAGTTATGGGGTTTTTAAGAGGTGGACATAGCTTGAAGCAGGTTGTTTCCTCTGGGTTCTTTCAAGACAGCCACCTATTCTTGTTCAGTGCTTCCGTTTGATTTAAATATTGTGGTTTCTTTGCAGGCAGGTAACAGATAAATCTTTTTCTATCTTTATAGTATACTCAGAGACATTCTCTCAGCTTATGTAAAGCCAGCTTTAACCCAGAATCTACCTGGTCAAGTAAACCAAGCAGCATGGGATGAAGCTGCTGTCTTGTGTCTCCAGGCATTGAGCACCTAAAGTACATATATATATAAATAGAAAGTAGTTGAAATGTCTTTACGATTGGCTATGTGCATTGACATTTATGGAAATCGGGGTACATATTTCACAATAAAAAAACAAAGAAAGGCTGTGCTTGGAGTTCATAAGCATCTACAGTCGCAGTGCTGGCAGGGTGGATCCAGGGCTTTGGGCCGACCTCCCCAAACCCTGCAGAGGGTGTTGGCACACGCAACTGTGACTGCTGAAGGTGAGACGTTAGCAGATCTTATGCACTAGGCAGTGATAACATTTTTAGGTGCACTTTCTGCTGTTGTTCTTCTAATTTTATTCCCACTGCAGATCTTGCATCGGAACATGTCCTTTAATCTCTTGGAACATTTTAAAAGCTCTCTATACTGTGCATTGAGATTTGATTGAATTAAACTGTCTCAGGTCAATGACTGATACTGACTGTAATTGTGAGTTTTTCGTCTAGAGCAATTGAGATCTGGCAATTTTGTGGCAACCCACACTTCTCATAGTCCCAGAGCTGTTAAGATGGGTGACTGTCCTCACTAAGTAGAGCAAAAAGGAACTTCTCAATGTACTGCATCTGCAAGCGACTCTATGATACTTGCTTTCATATTTCCTCCATTGTTTCATAAGAACAATCTCCTGCAGGGTTTCTCCAAAGCACTACTGCAGTGGAAGTGATCCATAGTTGAATCTGAACTTTAATGATATCAATGTGCCATCAGTTTACTAGTTCCTTTGGCCTTAGTGTAACCCTACTGAGTGTGTCCCTGTGGGAGGCCGAGCCCAGTTGCTTTGAAACATTGTTCTACAAATCAACTGGCTTGAACTGGGAGGACCCAGGGAAGAAACAAGTGTGTACTTTATTGCCTAATGGGAGGTGTTGGCTGAATGTTGCCTTAGAAAGCACAGCAGAAACTTGAACAGAAAAGCAAATGTTTCTCAGCTTGCAGTTTCTTTACAGTCCAGTAGTTTCGAGTATATCTTATTTTATGGTATAATTTTAAGCTTTCTTGGAGGATGTTTTAGAACTCACCTCTCAATTTTTTATTAAGTTTGTAGCAGAGAAAATCATGCAACCGTTGGAGATTATTCAGAAGTTGTCTTGGATCAGCAGCTGTGTTGTTACATGAAAGTAAAATCCTAATTTATGCTTACATTTGAGGTAGGGGTGTTTATAGGTAATAATGTAATAATCGCTGACACTACTGCCATGAAAGGAGAAGGGCTGGAGTTGTTTATGAGCACTAGATCTAATAGTTTATTTCCAGTTTTCTTTGCTGATTGTAGTTCCTTAAATTATGAGTTGCCTGATGCCACTCGAGAATGATGGTGTGGAGTTCTCACTAAACTGTGCTAATTTGGAGAGGAATGAAACACTGCACCAAGAAAAGAATTATCCTGTTTGGCTGAATCTTGGATCCAGTCCTGGAGGATTGTCAGCCTCCTCCTGGATTTTTGTAGCTTGAGAGGAAAACTGCAAGGCTGCAACACATTAATGGGAAAGGGAAGTGTGAATGAAGGCTGAAGGCACCCCAAACAATGCAGAGCGGAGAGATCTTCAGAAGAACAAGCTAAGAAGTACAAATGACTTTGTTAGAAGTTCAGTGTTCTTCATTGCCTCTTTGTATTTTTAGTAACTTTGTAGCTGGTGATCGCTAATCTCTGTAGAAGTCCTGTCTGTCTGAGGTTGAAGCTTCCTCATAAGTTTGCCTGAGCCCAAAGGCTGCTTTCATTTCGCACCCCTGTTTGGGAGCACTTGCATAATGGAAACAGAAGAAACACCAGTTTTATAGTGGAAAGAGGCTTTTTCTTGGTTTCAGGTTGTGTGACTGCAGCACAAAACTGCCCATGCAGTAGGTAACCTTTACACTAAAATGAAATAACTTTGATATCTGTAGAATTGCATAAAGATTGCATAAAGAATTTCATAAAGATTGTGGTGTATTTTTTACTTGTATGACAGATTAATAGAATTAGGTTACTTTGTTTAGCACAAGTACTCAGAACTGAACTTGAAAAGTTTAATGCCTGTTGACTTGGAAGTTTTATTGCAATACTTGGGTACTGCTGCAGAGTTAAGACAGGAGCTGCACAACGCTAGCTGTACCGCGCTTCCGGTGGTTCTCTAAAGGTTATTTGAATAAATAAATATGCAGCTAAATCACAGATAACATGCATTTATCAGAAGGAGAAACTATCATGGTAAACCTCATTGCTAGTGTTTTTATTAAAAACAGCACAGAATTTAAAGATAGAAAAGATTGCCAGCCAAAACAGACCTTCAGCAAAATTCCCGTTTCAGAAAGTTATGCCAACATTTTCAGAATATCAGAGGTTGCACCAAAGTGAAGGGCTGTGGGAAAGGGGTAGAATGCTGTGCTATTTTGGAGCTTTTAGAAGTGCGTATATCAAAATGAAAAGATGAACCAATGACAGCTGAGCTGGGTACATAAGGGAGTGGTGTCAGCTCCTGTGGATTATTTGTATCAATTTGTGCTATTCGGAGCTTCATCTGGTCATCTGTTCGGTGGCTGTGCCAAATAGATCCTGGTTACTTTCTAGGTTTTGCTGAAACTTTTTCAATGAAGTAAGACCATGCATTCAGCAGACACATTACTTATGAGCTTGTTTTGGTCATCATTCATAAGAAGATTTAGAGGAAAGCAATGATATTGTTTAAAAATGAAACTCAATAGTTAAATTTGAATGAGGACTATCAAAATGACAACTTGGAAGGAGTTCCCATTCGTCGGAGAACATTTATTGCATTCCCATCACCTTCTCTGCTTCCCAGTAATGCAGATGGGTATCGTTGCAGTTTGGCGTTAGCACACGTACTGGTTCAGACAGTACGGTGACTAGTCCCGCTATCAGAACTGCATGATTTGGTGCCTCATCTCTAACTGTAAGCTTGCTTTTTTTTTTTTTTAAAATTTAATAATTTTAATATATATAGTGGCTTTTCTAATAACCATCATTAAAAGGCTTTTTCAGGGGAAGGGTGCTGTGATGGAATGGTAATGAGACTGTAGCTGATGAGCCTAAACAGGAGTTTAAAACTTGCCTGCTAAGTTTGCTTTGTTTCCTGCAGGTCTCTTAACATGGACTTTGAGAATCAAGACAAAGAGAAAGACAATAGCAGCACAGCTGGGTCCTTTAACGGCAATAGCACCAATAACAGTAAGGGTTAGCTTTACTCCTTACCTCTCTTTTGTCACTCGGCATTCTGCATCTTCTTGTGCTTCATCCGTCCTTGTGTTCCAGCTACGTGCATTGTAAATTCATCTGATGTCATGGAACTGTGTTGTCGAGGCACGTGCCGTCTTGCAATGCACTAGTACTGCTATCTAGTTCATGCCCATGGAAGTGAAATTTAAAACATCGACCTAACATTTCAATAATGCATAAAACTTGCATGCTGCACAATTTTTTCAAGTTTTACTGGAAACAAAAATGGCTTTACTTTTCAAAAAACACCACACGGTCATGAGAGGGGCATGTAATTTCTTGTTGTCTGGAGGTTATCACTAGGACATGCAAGCCAGTCCCTAAGCAGTGGGAGATCTCATGCTATGCTAACAGGTCCATAAGGATGATTCAGCTTTATCAATAGTGATATTGAAGAACAGAGCTCACATGGCTTTGGACAACTCATTTATAATGGACAACAAATTTTGTGTCTACACAGTCTGTTCAGAGTGGGGATTAACATGTCAGCTCCTACGTGGTGATTGTCCCATCTGTAATCTATAAATAGATTCCAGGCAGCTTGGCCATTTGAGATACATTGTTTTGCAGGTAATTTATGTACGTGAACAGTTGGAGCAGAATGTGCTGTAAATTCACACCCGGGTTTAACTTAGAGCAATGTATATGGCCATATTCTGAGAACAGGCTCTCAAATAGTTTCCACAAGTTTAGGAGACAGGAGTGGGATATGTGAGGAACCCTGTGTATGAAACCCTGAATGCTAAGGGTGCTTTGTTTAAAGTAAGACGTGGCTCTTATAATAATAAATTGATTAATGTCTATCTTGTTAGATTTGTCTTTTGCTTTTCTTAAACTTTTTCTTACTATAGACTTTTGGAATTTACATAATTGTCAGAGAACTGCTACTGTTGACAACACAGAGCAAAGATGTTGCTATGCTTGGTGATTCAGCAATGAATGGTTGAGGCTTTTGGCATCTGGGAAGTAAGAGAAGACAGTCTGGGGCTGGGGAGTAAACACATTAAGGGGATTAGCTGTCAAAATGATCAGGAATGAAATGAAGGACTTCGACATTTAACACTGCAGGCACTAATTCCCATATGCCAAAGTGGTTTGTAGTGTGTCATTTCTGGGTTTGTTTTTTTCCCCTGGGAAGTTGAAGGGCATGCAAATAACTGTTCTTTATCAAAGCAGGAGGAACTAGATCTAAGTCACAGATTAGAACACTGGAATGTCCGTGTCTTTGCACTGTCATTGCTGGACTATCGATATTCTACTTTTCCCTTCTGTACCAGACCTTAGTAACATAGAAATCCCAAGTGACTTGTTCTTCTGCTTATTATTTTTGAAATTTATTGTGCTACTTATGTTTAAGAATAATAGATCTGTGACTTGAACTAATCAATGAGCATACAGTGCAAGTGTCAGGGCTTCCCCACTCTTTATTTAGCTTTTCTTCTATGAAAATAAATACTTATGACAGATACCAAGTACTAGCGAGTGTATTTCATGTGCGTGTGAGGTTTTACAGCATGCTCAGATACATTGATAACTATGAATTGTGTAGGGAACCTGTTATTTAGACCACTTGCCACTCTTCCACAGAAAAAAAGTAAACCAGACCCAGTCTCACATGCACAAACAATGTATGTGTACATGTTCTTGTACATGTATGTCTCTGTATATGTGTATGTACATATGCACAGATATTCTGCGTGATAACAAGTTATCCTTAAAATCCTGGGACTGGTAAAACCCTGCTTCATACAGCAGTGTCTAATTCATTTGAATTAACACAGTGATGTTAAGCTGGTTTTAGACCTCATCAAGACTCAGACCTAGTAATAATTTTTCATAAGAGACATTTTAGATACTTCTTATCCAATGACTACTTCAGACTGTACCTATTATTTTAATGCTGTACAAGTATAAATACATCTTGTATTTTTTAATTGGGCTACTACCTATGGCTTCTTCCCAATTTACCATCAAATGGAAATACAGCTACAGAGACTGGTGAAGTATTAGAACTTGTGGGGATAGGTGGGCTTTCCAAAGCCTGATCTTCTCAATTTTCCTAAAAACCTGGTAAAAATAGTAAAAAATGCCCTGTCTCATTATTAATATCCCTGGTAGCTGCACTGCATAAATGAGGTAGGGGAAATAGAGGAAATACTGTAGTATCTCTGCACTGTTTAAAATTGCTTCCCGCTCTAAATGTGAGAATGAATTTTTGTTGTTTATAATAGCGCACGCCAAAATGAATTTAGAGTTTCATAAACATAGAAATGACTTGGTGCTTTTTGAAAACTGCCCTTTATTGTTGGGCTTGATGTTATCTGGCAGTTGCAATCAGTGGCGCAATTGAAGTGCACGGTGGCCTTCACCCAAGTGGAATTTGAAGCCACGGCACCCTTTGCCTGAGCTCAGTCAACCCAGTGCTGTCTGCAGCTCTGCTATTGGTCAGGCGCTTTACCTCATGCTGAGAGGTTAAATAAAACTTTCATATACTCTATTCAACACATTTATATTGCTCAAGCTAAAATTAAGCAAATATATAATTGCTCTATGATTCTTAATCCCTAAATTGTGGTAAATTTTTGTAACTTGATATACATTCTATCTCTGGCACAAGAAAAAAAAAAGGATACATTTTCTTTCAACTTGCAGTCCTTGGGTTCTGCAAAGCAGGGCTGTTGCTGTCCACACCTGCGGTTTAGCCGGTGTGGTTTTGCACAGGCTGTGGCTTGGTTGTGGTAGTGCACAAGGACCTTGGAGTTTGACAGCATATTCCAGTGCTGGTGCAACAGACTAAACGTCTGAGTCCTCAGTGGTGTTGGTGAGGACGGGCTGTCAATATGTGTGTGGTAAGAAAAGGCCCAAGTTAAATGTCACTTTCTTTCTTCTGCAGGTATTCAAACCATTGATTCTACCCAGGCGTTGTTCCTGCCAATTGGAGCGTCTGTGTCTCTCCTAGTTATGTTCTTCTTCTTCGATTCAGTTCAGGTTGTCTTTACAATATGCACAGCAGGTGACTGAGCTTTCTTCTCTTTATAAGAATTGGAATAGAACCAAAAGCATTGATATAACTAAATATTGTTGATAAGAATTATAATACATGTCATAGTACACTTAAAAACCCCAGGTTTCACTGTTGTATTTTTGTGTCTATAGCTATTAATAAAGTGACAAGTATTATTAGAGAAGTATTTTCCCCTTAGAGATTTGCTAAACCTACTGAACTGTAAATTGCCGGAGTTCTGAAAGATGCTAGATGTATTACTTCAATCAGTGCTCAGAACTGTACCTGGTATTTCATAATTCGGGTGCTTTGTAGGATCACAGCATAACCCTGGCGATCCTATCCAGAGATGTATTTCCAAGTTTAATTTTGGTTTTTGCTTTTGTGCAGTTTTTCTTTGTCTCAAGGGTAATTCTGCTGTCACTAGCATTTCGAGTATTCTTTTGCTCTTCTTAAATTCAGAACAAAACTGAGACTGTTGTCCACAAATAAATTGCGGGTCCTCTGATCCTGTTTATTTTTATTTACATTGTGTTATTTAAGTAAATAGCAGGGCTTAGATTTTCGGAAAATTGTGGCCTTTTGATCTTTTTGCAGTTCTTCAAGAGACCAGCTGCTGTTCAGGTTTGCAGGGTTCTTCCTACTGCTCCAAATGTGCAACAGCTTTTAAAAACTGTACTCAGTCCACATACTGAGCCTGTGAAGATAATTTAAACCCCTAAATACCTCTCATCTTCTCCTATTTCATGCATATGCAATGCAGGCTTTCCCCTCATGGTTTAACTCCTGAGCTGTGCATCCTCTCCAGCCTTTTAGCAGAGCTGATGTGGATGGATAAAATCCAGATCTCTGCTTTTGACCTGAGTCTTGAGACTCCTGTCTTTTAATTCTGGAGGCACGGTCCTGTAGTAGTCTGAATACGGCTTTTGTACCTCTGACCCATGACACATATGTTCTTTCCTGTTGAAAATAAATTAGTACTTCAGATGAATTCTGCTATGTGCTAGATACCAGGGGAATATACATACGTGTATGTAAGATGATATAAGGGAAGATTTATGACAAAAGTCAACTTGTAATTTGTTAAGCTTATTGGTTCATTTATTTCCAGAATGACCTTGACATTTAGAACTTTATTTGTAACATCTGTGGTGTCTAATTAGATGATTTTGAGTCATTTGGGGCTCATTGGAGGCTTAAGAAGATTGAGTCTGTTTGGGTCAGTGATTTTTGGTGTCTTTATTCTGTAACCTGCTTTTATGATACTATTGTGCTTTTCCTTGGTCTTGCATCAGAGAGTGTCATTAAGCAGAGAGGACTTGTCCCCAGAACCTCTAAAATGCAAGGCTTCATTGGAGGCTGTACAGCAGGATGTGGACCCTGCTCGACTTGGGAACTTGGAAGCTGTGGGATTTGACCCCTCTGTCCCCTGAAGCTCAAGTGCTATTTTTATCTTTTCTGTAGATTTCAGAGGCTAATGCAGGGAGACTTCTAAATTATAGCTGATGTCTGGTTTCTTAAACCACTTCTAAATCTTCCTTCTGCAAAGATTTTCCTCTCGGGGAAGAGTCAGGAGCAAGGGTAGGTACAGCATACAGCCCAAGGCCAGGAGCAGCTGCTAAGCAGAGGGCAGAGCTGAAGAGCTGGCGCATTGCCTGCAGACAGGAGTTAAGCCGACTGAATAGATACAGAGACTCGAGGGAAGGGAAAACTTAGGACTGGAAGCCTGGGCTGCTGGGAATGAGACAGGGCGTGGGTACTCATGTATGCTGTGCAGTAGTGTGATTACATAGAATTCTTATACTCTCTGAATGAGCCCAGATTTGGGGCGGCAGTGGTTGGGGATACCGGGCCAGGACAGGGATGAGGAAGGGTCAGTCCCACTGCGGTGGAAGTGGAGTAGGGAGCAGGACGGGCAGGCAGCAAGGCCTGCAGGACTGGGCAGCAGGGGCACAGTTCTTTTGCCAGGTACCTCCAAAAAGGTTCCTAGTTCAACCTGTGCAGGGTTGCCACGCTCTTAATTCTTCCCCTACTCATTCTGCCTTTTTTCCTTCTCTCTGCAATATTGATAGAACTGTGAGTTTCCATGGTGCTGTTTGCATATGGATATTTTGTAAAATTTTCTTTTAAAGTGAATTGATCTCTTTTTTTGATTTTTATTTTTTAAAATCTTCCTTCCCATCACCTTCCTTTGAGAAGAGAAAAAAAAATTCCTTTAAAAACCAACAACAACCACTGCAATTTTTTAAGGAGTTGAGTAGAGGACAGCACAGAGATTTGATTTGCAGCATGCAGATAATGTCAACCGACTCTTCCATTTTCATTTCATTCTGTTCTTCCACGGCAGTTTTGGGTGCATGCTGCTGACAGGAATGTGTCTCCACGCCCTCGCTCTTCAGCCTTTTTAAATAGACTTAGTACAAATTCAGTGCTGTTATTTTTTTAAAACTGGAAGGAAAAATTATTAGAAATACCATCAGTTACTAAATGCTTTTACAAATGTGTGGGTGGGATAAGTATGCTTCTTAAAAGAGAAAATGTTTATGGAAATAGTCCATTTGGATGTTTATGTATTTTTGTCATCCTGTTTTCAAACACTTAAAGCACTTTGTATTTTAGAAAATTTAACTTGCCAGCTACTGGATATAATTTAAGTTGTCTTGTGTTTCAGTAGTGATCAAAGGGATTTGAGTGAGATGGGGTAAAAAATTAGTATCTGAGTTAAAAAGCGGAAAACCCCCTTTATTATGCTGCCTTAGTCTGTGTCATATGTTGAATAATTTTAAAAGAAACTCACAACCAGGTTGGCTTTTTTTTTTGATTCTCAGAATATTTGAAAACTCGCTGACATGATTGTGAATAACTTTGAGAGTGGGGTTTTTTTGGCTTTGGGAGTGAGGTGTTGCATTCATTTGAGAGCTTTTATTTTGATTGAAGTTTAAAAGTATACTAACAGTAGAAGTTCTGCAGAAAACAGTAGAGCCTTTAGCTGCTCTTGCTTTAATAATACAGCAGCGTATGATAATAGGGCATTGTTGCAAGAGCTATTTCAAATTGGAGAAGCTCATTTGTGTACTGTAGGAATTAGGTCTGAATGTACTAATATTACCTTTTGTTCTTTTTCTAGTCCTTGCAACAATAGCTTTCGCTTTCCTTCTGCTCCCGATGTGCCAGTACTTAACACGGCCTTGTTCACCGCAAAACAAGTAAGGACTTGAGAAATCTTTTGCTTCTCTTCTTGTATGTTGTAATTATTTCTTTTAATAAGAACTCTTTAATGGAGCCTTTGGTTACAAGCATTAACCTCAGGGCTGATGTTTGTGCATATTTTTGTGCCCGCACCATGTTTTCTACTTTGAAACTAGGAAGCTCAATTTCTGCAAGTCACGCACTCTTGCCAGCCTGGGGAAGGCAGTGCTATTGCAGGGGACTAGATTTCCCAGCAGTGGTTTTTTAAGAAGTTTGGCATAATTTTGGCTGAGATTTCAGAGTTTGGAATATGGTATTGGATTTTAATGTTTGCTTATGTTGGACTGTGGATTTTAATGCTGGCTATTTCAGAGACGGTAGTTACACTGGTGAAAAATACAGCTGCTAATGTCATGTTTTGAAATATATTTTTTTGATCTTGTGACTGGAGTTCACATTGCAAAAAGCACTATCTTGGGTGCTACTAGAAAATAGCATTCAAGGTAACAAATTCAAAAGAGGTGCCAGAATTTACAGCTTTTCCATCTCTGTAGTTCAGGCTTTACACAAACTATTTGAATGAGGAAGGCTTGTATTTTGTTGCTGTTCTGGTACCTATTTCTGGCAAAGGAACATCCCTTCAGTTGTTCTTGGCATCTTTCATCAGCAGTTGAGCCTTGTTCCAAGAGCATCCATTTTCTGTTCTTTAAATGGAAACCTAAAGTCTTCTAGCTAATGTTTGTATGTTGTTCCTAGGATTTCCTTTGGCTGCTGTGGGCGTTTCACTGCTGCCGAGTTGCTCTCGTTTTCCCTGTCTGTGATGCTTGTCCTTATCTGGGTCCTAACTGGCCACTGGCTCCTTATGGATGGTGAGTATGTGAATGAAGGGATTTTGCTGCTGGTTTGTGCCTGTTCTGACACATCATCCAGTCACCTGGTGATGGCTGGTGAAATTTGCTGACATTAATGGCTTGCCGAGTTGTAATATTGTGTAGTAGGCTCCCTGAAAACAACTGCTGTCAGGAACATGCCAGGGTAGTGTCTGGGACACCTGTTTTTCTGGTTTGTGAAAGCTTCCAGGGAAGTGCCAGAACACTCATGGAAGATATTCTGCACCTGTGTGGTGTGGGGTGAATCAACAGTTTTAGTTAAAGATGTGTAGAGATGGTGGTTGTTTATGAATCATAACTTGATCTTAACAGTCTAGTTAATTTTTGCTATGCATTTTTTTTTTTTTTTCATTCAGATGATCAAATAATTTGTTGTGAGACAGTTCACAGTAGCTGGTTGTCTTTGATCTCTTTGATGCTTGCCAGTTAGGATGGTGAGATGGGTGAAGCTGGCAGGCATCCAGTTGGCTCAAAGGTGTGATTTATTTTCTTTTTTTCATGCTGGCTGAACTGAATTCACAGCTTACTGTTCCAAAAAGAAGCTTTCCTCCTCCCCTCCTGCCTTCCAACTCTCTTGAGCTAGCTCTGGCACTCATTTAATCACATGGTAAACTGATTCAGCTCACTAGAATGGCAGAGTACTATTTTTTTGCCAGACTATTTTGCTGCTGCTGCAGTGAGATGAATCAGATTATTGTGCAGTCAGGTATGTGCTAAATTTGGCAAAAGGTAAGCAGCAGCGTGATGGGATCTGAGTGGATATCATAGCAAAGTGATGAAGATGTAACCAGGAGCAGGACCTCCACTTCTCAGCAGTATCAGGCAGCAAAATTGGCTTAGGATATCTCATGAAATGGTACCCGGAGGCTGATTGCTTGAGGGAAAAATAGCTGGGACAACATTACCTGTCCTTGAAGTGTTTTGTTGCAATAGAAAGCATAGATCCCGTCAGCTTTCCAGCCCCTCCTAAATGAGCGAGCAGTGGTAGCAAGCTGCTAACACTGAAACCTCTCATGGCACCTTGATTATTTCTTTTGTACACAGGCATTACATTTTATTCATCCTTTTTACTGCATTTGAAAGTTCCACCTGTTGTATGCTAGGGAATGCCTTTTAAAAATACACAGACATGAAATGAAAAAATGCAGATTAAGTTTGTTTTGTGGCAAGCAGAGTAGCTTTTATTAAGGGTGATTTTTGATCTGCAGTAGCTACAAAGCTAAATGGAGTGGGAAGTGTGGATTTTGGCAAAATCTGAAAAGACTGGTATACGCTGAGATATTAACAGAAGCGTTTGCTCAAAAATAGCAATTTTTGTGAGCACTTCAGTCTGAAATAGTGGGCTTTGGGGTAATCAATCTGCAGAGTCCTGAACTGCTGGCGCGGAGTGGTTTCTGGCGTTTACTCCTTGTGTGATTGTGATTTACTGAACTGCGTTGATATTGTCTAACTTTGGTGTATTTTATGTAGTTTATATTAAGGGAGCTTGTACTGTGCAGGTGAGCCTCCTGTTGGTTCTTCAGATCCAGTTAAATGAATAAGGAACAGCATTCATTTGCCTTCATCGGAGAAACAGACTGTACGGTTTTATTTCTCACACTGTACTGCTGCAAGTGGGATCATATCATCTGTGCCTTTACCCTTGCTTCTCTGTAACTGAATACTGAGTCCCCAGTTAATCTTGCTGGGAGGGCAGTGTGGGTACTAAGTACCATTCTATAATATAGGCAAGTGGAGCATTTGCTCATCTTTAAGCCAGCACCTGCCAGCTGCTGGGTGTGCTGTGATCTAACGCCTCCTCCCTCCTTGCCCAGGGCTGATCTTCTGTTTCGTTGTCGGCAGAAAATGAAACAGATGTTGTGAACGTGCTTCACATCGCCTGGGCCAGCGGCTGGAGGGAGAAGTGGGGCAGGTGTTTCTCCTTAACAGTATACCTTGATTCCTGTGTGCATTGTTTGTTGTTGTGCAGTTGATTTTCTTTAGGGGAGAGTATTTCTACTTTAGAGCTGAGTGAAAAGGAGGGGGAAATACTTCATGGTAATTTACAGTCCATAAAGAATTGGGGTATGGCAGCTCCAGCCAGAGCAGTCTTCACTGCTCAAATGCTACAGTTCCCCTGTTTGCACAGTAGTCGGCTGAGCTGGTTTTAAAGCCAGGGATTTTTTGCAGGTTAGAATAATCAGATATTGTCTGCAGGGGGTTGTTCTGGCATGTGATGATGTACATTTATAGGTCTCAAAACAGTTCTCAGAGCAGATTGTTGGATGGTCACTGTCCACTGTTGAAGCCTGGTTCAGAGCTTTCCTAAAGAGCGGACATAGCTGGAGATGTACAGTGGGAATGCTATAGATGTGTGCAGTGTCTATAGCTACAGTTAAACTGAACTGTCACGGACACCCCAAGAACTGCAGCAGACCTTAACTGCTGCAGCAGTCAGGCAGAGTCTACTGCATGATGTGTTCTCATTCCCACTCTTTAAATACACTTGGAGAGCGTTTCGGAGACACAGTTATATCAGAACTTCAGTACCTGTTTCTTTCAGAGGTCAGCCTGTGGGGGAAGTTTAAGCCTTGCCAGTTTGCATAATGCTTTGTAAACCAGACACCACAGCACCAGAACCTCAGTGGTTTCCTCTGTTCTGCATGCAACAGTGCAGTAAAGCTGAAAAATGCACTGTATCCAGAGAGTCTAATCACATATGCAAGAATATTCTTAATCCTCAGAATATCCTTATTCCTTAAGGAGTGTGCTTGCAGGGCTGCAAAGTTAATTCATTCTATTCACCAAAGATTAACTCTTTCAGTTCTTTTTATTCAGCTTCATTAACCTGTTGCCCAACACTTTCAACCCAGTGCTACCGTTTGTGTGGCTATTTTACCGCTCTTTCTCTTTCCCTCTTGTTCTCTCCCCCTCTACTTTTTTAAAAGAACATGGTTTGGAGAATATTTCAGTGGAGAAATCTAGTGCCTTCTACAGTTTGTCAACACCACCCATAAGCTTGGAAATGGATGACTTTGTTTCTCATACAATTTCTGGACTTTTTTGTTGCAAAAGGAAGCTGGCTTCCATGTAGAGAAGACTCTTGGTGGTTTGACCGCACTTTAGCCTGTATTACTCACACTTGCTCTCAGGCATCCTTGTGTCCCTTCTATTTTTTAAATTTACCAATGTTTCTTAAAGCAGTTGCAAAACTGCATGATTATTAGCACATGTATTTCACTGCATCTAGAGGACTTCTCTTCCATCTCCTTTTCTACCTGCTATTTCCATAGTTTGATGAAAGTGCCTCGCACATGTGCCTGTGTTCATTTCAGTGATGGAGAAATCCACAGTAGACAGAGCTTCATGCTGGTTAAAATGTTTCCACTTCTAGTTAATTATAACCTGGAAATCCTCTCCTAAATATAGGCTTGCTTGAGCTATTATTAACACTGGCTTTAGAGAAATCTCTTTGATTTAAGACAGACTGTTCCCTTGTATTTGCTCTTCTGCCAGAGGAGGCCTGTAACCGAAGGCTATATTGAATTACCAAATGCAGTTCTTTTTCTCGCTGCTTTGCTGTGTCAAATTCTTTAAGCCCTAATAATTTGCTTACATTTTATAGCTAGTTACAGTTATGCAGCATGACCGAGGGTACATTTTTATCTGAGTAATCCCATTACTTTGTTAAAACTGGCAGCCGTGACACTTAAGTGTTGTGCTACGCTTGTCAATTCTCAAAAGATAAGGTGGGTTTGGCAAAGCCATTGCTGGGATGCAGCCTCTGGGCACTGCGAGCAGTCGTGCTGGCAGGTGTTCCATGGCACATTTTTCACATGAATCTGTAAGGAAATGTCTCCTTAGAGCTTTGAATGAAGAACTCCACATTTACCAGGTGAAATGCAAGCATAAGGTAGTTTCACAGCTGCATGGGAATGGCATGAGAATCCAAAGGTTTGGCCAAGTCAAGTTGTTGCCGTTTCAGTTGGTCGGAATAGGATTGTAACTTTTTACAAATTCTGTGTCACGTTAGCCGAGTAGATTTTGTTCACAGATGTCTACATTTTTAAGTGTAGTTGTGTCCCAGCAGTGCACCTTGTAAATATACTGATACCATAGGTGAAAGATTTAAGTATCTCTTTAGTGATTTGCTTGTAACCAGTTGAAATGTATTCAGTTGTCAGTTGAGTACCTCTGGTAGCTAAGGCTGGGCTTAAAGAAGCAGGAGATCACACAAATGAAGACTGGGATTTATTTTTTAGGCGTGACATCTTAGTTTTATACCCTTGGAAAAGAACTAACCTATCTGAGGTGCAGCATGTTGTTAAGCTTGTTGATCTGGCTGACAGCTCACCCTTGGGGGGGTTGCCCATATGTTTTTCCCCAGTTGGTAGGTAGACTTTTTTAACTGGGAAATCCCTGTCTATCTAACCAGTAATATTTCACCACTAGTGTTTGGGCAGTCTTACACGAGCTTGTTAAAGCAGAAGATTGGTTTAAATGTTTTTTTGTCACACCATGTTCTAATGTGTCATGTAACTGTGCTACTTCTGAATTAAGAGTCAAGGATTTTATTTATTTTAAACATTTACTAGAAAACCTCCTAACAGTGTGAAAGGAGAGGTTTATTTTTGGGGCACAGAGAGTTCAAGGTTGTTTTGTAGCTTCTGTTTTTAACTGGGCAGTCAGTGTTTTACGGGGAAAGAGAGAGAGAAGAGGGAGAGAGAGAGTATCTCTAGGACACAAGACATAGAAACATTTCTTTGTGGTGGGTGGTGGAAGTTTTGTGGAATGGGCAGCTGTGCCTGCAGAGGCATTTCTGCTTCCACGGGAGAACATTTGCAGTTGGCTACTGAATGTATTTCTTAGCTCTGGTAAGAAGAATTTCACTATCTGGAAATAATGGACAGTGTTCCAATGCATGCAGTGCTGCACAGGTGCAAACAGAGGCTTCTTTGGGGTGTTTTTTAGAGGGGGGGTATTGGTTTGGAGGTTTTTTTGTTTTGCTTTGCTATTTTTAATGAACTGATTATGTGTTTGCATTTTGTAGCTCTGGCTATGGGCCTGTGTGTTGCAATGATAGCCTTTGTTCGGCTGCCGAGCCTGAAGGTTTCCTGCTTGCTACTCTCTGGGTTACTAATTTATGATGTCTTTTGGGTAAGTGTTTTGTTTGGTTTTGCTAAAACTGTTTTTATCCTTTGGATTTGTAATTGGCCTTGGGCCATTTATACCAGAATTGTACTAGTATGAAGTCAATGAAATCTGGCAAAGCCAGATCATCAGCTTTACTGCTCCATTCTGAGATGCTAAAGTCTGCAGCAGGATACAGAATGATTTCCTCACTAATTAGTTGACAGAAGCAGAAACATGATTTGAATATTTCAACTTTGGCATGTTATCTTAAAAAAAAAAAAAAAAAAAAAAGAAAGAAATTGGACCTCAAATGTTTTTTAAAAGCCTGGCTGAACATCAGAACATGAACTTCCAAGTAAACACAAAGCCTTATCCATGCTTGCACGGTGTGCACATGCCAACTTCTGATCTTCTGATTAGCACTGAAATCCGAAAAACAGGAATGCAAATGGATTTATAGCCAGTAAGGTTGGCATCAAATCTTACCACACTTTTACAAGAAACCTGACAGAATGTATTTTGTAATACTGAAAGGATTTTGTTTTACCTTTGCATAACACTAAGCACTGATCCAGGGAAGTGCTTGCTGACAGCTTTGGCAGCCAGTTGGTTTCCCAGTGCAATGAGCTGTAGCATAAGGGCCTTTTTGAACCAAATGTTGCGTCATTCCCTTTGAGTGAGCACTGCACTTACCTCTTCTCTGCTTTCAAGCTTTCTCATATTCTCAGGATCCTGTTACCTGCCTTTGTAGTCTTGGACTGCTTACTAGTCTGACCAGATCCTTTGCCAGAGGATCTCAAGATATTGATCAGTATCTTGAGATCACAAAATATATTCCAGTTATTCTTGAGGAATGATAGTGTAAAAAAAACTTTATCTGAATTTTTGAAATACGTTTTGCCTCTTGTCATCACATATACAATGTATGCATATGGAAATCTGGACAATATCCTTTCTGTTCTTGAAAAACCAAAGCAAAAATACACACAGATTTGAGTTGCTGTATAATTGCAATTCGTAATTTCTGCTGATTTCCTTGTTCTGTAGGTCTTTTTTTCTGCCTACATCTTTAACAGCAATGTGATGGTGAAAGTGGCCACACAACCAGCAGATAATCCCCTTGATGTTTTATCCCGGAAACTCCACCTGGGACCAAATGTGGGTAGAGATGTTCCCCGCCTGTCACTGCCTGGTAAACTTGTGTTTCCAAGGTAAAATAGCAATTCTTTTACTGTATTACAGAAGAAAAAAAAATCCATCTCTGTACTTCATAATAGCACTAATTCTACTGGAAAATACCAGCTTAGTTGCCTGTTAAGTCACTCCCTCTTCATGATAAAAAGGTCTATCATGAGTACTGAGGGTTGGACACTGCATTTTCTGACTCATAGCTTGCAGAAATGATCCTAATTAAGTTAAAAGGCAGCCTGTTCAGAACAGGATACTCTCTTCGGCAGATGTGTGAGTTCTTCTGCTATTGTAGGATTTATGACCTAGTGCTTAAAAGCAAAAGACCTGAGGTTTATTATAACACCAGAATAGTCTTGATGGCTGCATAATTGCAAGCAGTTGGGAAAGGAGTCAGGAGCTGATCGAAACACGGGTGGCTTACCGGGTCAGTGCTGTGTTGGAGGGAGGTTATTCCACATCTCTCTGCTGCGGGCGTTCCTTGATGCCTCAGGTTTTTAACCAGATGTGTGTAGGCCTGATTGGGCAGTAAGCTCCAAGGTGTCAGCAGTTATGCAGTAGTTTATGTTATGGCATGTTTACTCTTGTTTCTTTAGATGCTGGGGTGCTGCAATTGGAGATTAGGATTTGGTTGTCTGCAATGAATAAAACAAAGATCATTTTTGTTAACTTTGTGATAACTTAATTTGGCTTCATTTTCATGAAGAATATATTTGATTTAAGACAATAGACAATTTTAGTTCTTAATCTACTCAACAGTTGGCTCTTTTCTGGGAGTATGGTGAGACCATAGTTTTCTACATGTTTTGTCTGAATGAGGCCAGAGATCTGAGAAGTCCATAAAATGAATTGTTGCCTTGCTATTAGAGGCGATCTATATACACGGGAATAAAGGTGCAGTATCTGATGTTAATCAAAGAGTCTGGCAAAATGGTCAGCTGCTACTTCCCATTAATGCTTAGAAGAGAGAACTGAAGTACTGGGTTGATGGATTTGTCGTTGAGTGATTTAAGAGCGAAAGCAGCTTCAACACTACTGGCAAAAATAAACTGGTTTGGAGCAACGTGTCATTACCAGTAAAATGGGTATGTTTAAAACCAAGCTGAGGTGGTGGTGAAATCACTGAGGAACAATCTTACATAGACAGCATTTAGCTTCTGCTACATAGAATTTTGCCAGTAGAGAGAAGGGGCATGCAAAATGAAGCTCAAAACCAGTGTGGAGGAGTCTAGAGCTTGTCACCTTGTGTTTGGGATGTGAACCTAATTTCAGTTTCTCTCCAGTTCCACAGGCAGCCACTTCTCTATGCTGGGGATCGGAGATATTGTGATGCCAGGTCTTCTGCTCTGCTTTGTCCTGCGTTACGATAACTACAAAAAACAAGCCAACAGTGACTCCTGTGGCACCCCAGGACCAGGGAACATCTCTGGACGTATGCAGAAGGTCTCTTACTTTCACTGCACACTTATTGGATATTTTGTAGGTGAGTAATTAGTCTAATATGGATAGCTGCTTAGTGAGCAGAAGTGGGATTACTGTAGTAGGTTTAAAAGATGATGAAAGCAAGTGTAAAGAGGCTTTGAGAGAACGCTTGGTTGTGTTCTTTTTTAATCTGCCTCTCTTTGGATTTCATTGGCATGGTTTAAGAACCCTTCTACAGACTTCTTTTTAATATTTATTGTTATTATTATTTGTAGGATGAAAGAGATTATCAGTGTGTTTTTGTTAGTAACTTTTTGTAATTTGCTTTACTAGCACAGAAGGAAATTCTAGATAACTCCTGCATTTTTGTATTCTGCTGTTAATGCTTATGCCACTTTGACATTTTAGTACATACAGAAAATCATAAATAGTCACAACTGGAATCCTCTTTATAATTTGCTGTTGCCTTCCCTTGCTTTCCTAACATGAAACACATTTTGCCCTAAGGTCGGGACATGTGTGTGCATATCCTGACCTGCAGTGCCGAGGACAAAAAGTAAAGATCATTTCCTACCAATAGCCTTCCTCCTCTCCCACCCTGCCTTTCCCCTTACATTCCCTTTTGGCAAGTATCCAGGAAAATCATGCCTGGTGTGTACAACCCTTCCTATCAGCCTGTTTCTCAGGCTGGGGGCCTCAGACTGACAGTCTCAAGAGGTACCAGCACTGGAGGACTTCAGAGTGGTGCACTCAACTTTCTCCCCTTCGCCTTTTGTTGCACTTTGAGTTTTTCTTAGTTCAGTCTTTGAGATTCAAAACTGGAGCAAGTGGCTCAACACAGCCTAATATTAAAATAGAATAATTTTTCACTGTTTTGTTTCAATTGTATTCAGGGAAAGCAAAGCACAGATAAGAAACTTTTCCACAGCCTGTCTCTCAAAATGGTGAGAAAGGAAGCCAGTGTGGATGAAATGATGGAAGATCCACATGCAATCTAAATATAGTTATAGTCACCTTTTTTCTTTTACAGGTCTATTAACTGCAACAGTAGCTTCTCGTATTCACCGGGCAGCCCAGCCTGCCCTACTCTATTTGGTACCATTTACTTTATTGCCGCTCCTCACCATGGCCTATTTAAAGGTAAGACGGGATTATCCATTCATAGCAGGAAGCTCTCAGGGTCAGCTGGAAGCGGGTTTGGTGTTCTTGCACTGGGCAGCAGATCTCATGAGGATGACGTGTGTCCTTAACAGCCCTGGCCCAGAACTGATGTACCACTGCTGCTGGGGTTAATCTTCATTTTGAAGGACTGAGTGAGAGACAAGTTCCTGAAATAGAAGATAATTTATGTCCATAAAGTACCAGTAATTATAAACTAAATTCTGAAAACTTAAATGCTTTTTTAATGAAATAATTCAATTTGGCCTCACCAGCTGGTCATGAAAGAACACACGCACAAAGGTCGAACAGAGACTGGAGAGGCAGATCCTTGTTTACCTCTTTCCAGTCACCTGTTCTGAACTGAAATTTGAAGATTCTTAAAATCCCTCCATTCCTGTTAGAGGGCTGTTGTTGAAATGCACAGCTGGCACTCTGCAGGGCAGAGCGCATGAAAGGGCAGAATTTTCCACCTGCGCAAGTATTTCCTTTCCATCAGAAATCCCTTTTGGGTGCATCTGCCATTGAAATAAGATGATCGGGCCTGACAGGGAAAGGATTTGTTTTGTACTGTCTCCATTGCAATTTGCAAAACACATGAAGAACAGATCTGCTTTAAGAACTGCTTGCAATCATTTATGCATTTTAAAATCTGAATTCTAAGTGGACTTTAAAGTTTCTGAGGGCATGGTCCTTCTGCTGTCTTCCTGCCTAGGGCGATCTACGTCGCATGTGGTCTGAGCCTTTCCACTCCAAGTCCAGCAGCTCCCGTTTCCTGGAAGTATGATGGAACAGATAGAAAGTGACCTGAACTTCTGCCTTGGTCCTTTTCACTTTAACTTGTGGCTTTGTCGTCTCTTAAAGCAGGACTGGCTGGTACTTGGGAAGGTACCAACTACAGGACTTGTACGAAAGGACTTTGTATTACAAGGAGGAAAAGGAATAAAGCTAAGATCCTGGAGCTCCATGCGACTCCATATCTCTCTGCAGATGTGGAATTGGGGACCCTTTGTTGCAACTGCAGCCACTTTCCTCTTTTCCTCACTCAGATGGATTAGTACCAGACTATCACCTTTGTGAGAGAGGAAGAAACAGACTTGAAACTGAAAACGGCTTGAAGTCGTTCAAAAACTTGTGAACACTAAAAGAAAAAACGGTTAAGCAAACTGAAGCTTCTTCAGAGAACCCCTCGTGGACATTGGGACCAGTTTCCTGCTGGACTTCGGTTTTGAAAAGAACTGAGACAGAAGGTCTTCTGTCACAATATTGGGGGTTTTTTTGATTTATTAAATATTTCCTGTGGTGTGAGGTTACTTATTAAATCCACAGACATTGAGTGACTTCTTTCAGTATACATAAAAAAATTTGTTGTAACAAGTTACATTTCCACCCAGATGTCATGTTGCAGTGAAAAAGGGCACGATTTTTATACATATATATATACACACATATAGATATATATATGAATAAATGAAAAGGAAAACCTGCTAAGATCATGCTATGTAGCAGACAGGGGCTTGCTGTAATTTTTAGCATGTAGAGCAGTTTACTATGGCTTTCTTGTATATGGATCTACAATGAGCTGCTGTTTTTTTCCTCCCTCCTACAACTGAACCTGCAGTTTAAAAACAAGTGTAGTATTTGTACTGATTGTACTCATGGACCTTAGGGGATATTTGATTTTGATCAATGTAGCAAAGTAGGGAAAAAAAAGTTCAAACCTAACCCTATTTGTTTGAGGGGGGAGGGGATGGGGGTTTCTTTTTTCTTTTTTTTTTCTTTTTTTTTTTTTTTTTTTCACACAGCTCCCTTGCAGGT
>JANHFX010027222.1:0-21563 GCA_027560015.1 Chloroceryle amazona
GGCAAGCGGTGTTCTTTGGGGTTGGGTGTTGTTTCTGGTCTTGTTTATTGTTTTTTTTTTTGTGTGGGTGGGGTGGTTTTTTTGGGGTGTGTGGGTTTTTTTGTGGCTTTTTTTAAATATTATTCTTAAATCTTGTCTATAAATGTTCATGTACATCTTTTCTGTATATGTATACATAATACCATTTATAGCTAAATGTTATCCTTTAGTACTTTGTGTCTACTTTTTCATAGTGAAAAGGTGGAGCAAATTCCTTCATCCTCAAACACTTGTTACAGAACTAATTTGGTTACATACCCAGTTCACATGTTCTGAGAGAGATGGTCTATGTATACAGAGTTTGCATTCAGAAGAGAAACCATGAGACTTGGAAATGAACATTGTTAAAATATTTATGCAGAATAGTAGCTTTCACAGGATGTAGGTAGGGGAGCATTTGGAAGGGAGCTGCCCCAGTGTACATGAAGTAAGGGAATGCACAGGAATACATTTAGTTTATCATATAGTGGTTTTAGCCCTTCTATTTAAGCTTTTTATGCATATGACATAGTACTTGTTACAACTCAACACTTGTTACCCAGTTTTAGTAAACAAAATATTGTATTGCTTTGAACAGAAATCCCTTTTTATTTCCCATCAGAGTTGTGCATATTGGTTAGCAACGTGACGGGGCCTCGTGACCCGTGAAGACACTGTAACATTCAGTATCATTCCTTGCACATTTCCTCAGACCTCCGCTCTGTTTGAATAGTGCGCTTCTTCTCAGGAACGCTTTTGTGTAGACAGTTGTTGTGGCCTGATTCCAAGTTGTGGGAGTCTTATGTATGCAGAATTTGGAGGTGTATTGTGTGCAGTCGCTTTCAGCAAGTGGCCAGTGAAACCACGTGTCCTTAAACAAAACTCTGTTTTGCTTTGCTTTTCATGAATTGAATTGTGTAACACCTGATTCTGCTTGGTTGTTTATATGCAATGTCTTAATAGTAACTCAGGAGCTAGTTTTTGCATGTTAAATCTCTTGCTTTAGGTGCTAAAGAAAGTTAATCTGACCTTTTAAATTCTCTTTATGCTAGAGTTTTGTTTGTATGTTTTCAGTATTTTAGGTTGTTGAACAGTCTCTTTTGACAAAACATATTTTTTATGAGTATTTTTTGTGACAGCATCTACCCACTGCCACAAATGCTATAATAAATGCATTTAGAATCCTTTGGAGTGCTTTGTGTTTCTGTTAAATTACAGACACCTAATCAGTTAAGTGTGATGTGCATTTTGAGAAGTAATTTGTTAAGAGTTACCCATTTCTTTCTGTGTAATACACAGAAAAACTGTCAGCTTAGTGGGAGGCTGAAAAGCTTGGGGTGCTATAAATAGATAATATAAACCCCCACCCCAGATAATATTAAAAAAAAATACAAAAAATATTTTCCCATCTAGTTTCAGCTAGGGTTGAACAAGAAGTGATACGCTGTGAATTATGGAAATGTAAACAATTATTAACTTGCAGGTGTTCAACACTGTACAGAATCCAGCTGAAGTGGTTAGCATGCTAGTGGATCAGGCTGTTAATACTTATTTGGATATTTATTTACTTCTTCCTAATCACATAGTTGCTGAGTAGTTTTGGGATTTCAGAGTAAAGGTGCTGCCGTAGGGCTATGAGTTAATTCAAAGTAGTATGTGTTTTATACAGACCACTGCTGAGGGGGGTACCTGAAGGCATGGCCAGCAGTGAAATCTATCTGTCCCCTCCCAAAAATTGTTTAAACTGGACAAGAAGCAGAAGCTTTGCTCTTTAGAATGAAAGAGTGGGGATTTTGCTTTTCATGCAAAATCATTATGTATACAAACAGAAATGGCAACATCATGTGATTAGAAAGATGCCTTATACTGTTACTGTTTGTGGTTTGGTTTGTTTTGTTTTCCTTCTTTACAGTGCTAATTACCCTCACAGTCATGCAGTTCTCATAATTCTGCAGACATAATCAATGTGTGGTACAACTTGTATTCAGAAAGGTTTACTAGCTTCTGTAGCACTGAAGCTTGCATAAACTTGGAAAGTTGGCAGGAGTTTTCTGGACTTGTGTGGTTTCTGTAGTGCGAGAACAGCTACTCCACTGGTATCATCTCTCATACATTTTAGTTACTGAATAGAAGCACAGCTTTCACTAGTTTATTCTAGACATTTTGGCATTTTTCCAAAATTTATTTTTTTTGGATTTTAACTAGGAGAGGAGTATGTCTGTTACACTGGTTGTGCTGCATCAGGAGTCCTTCTGATTTTTATTTCAAATATTATTGTGTGTCTGGCTAGCATTCTCTCAGCAGTATCACCTTTGTCTTGAAGACAACCACCAGCTATTTGGACAGCATGTGTTTTGGAGGTGTCTGGTTGCCCGTGTTTGCATACGTTCTTAACTGATGCATCCAGGTAGCAGGTGTTTGGGAGAGGTTTCAGGCCTGTATGAATTGCAGTACAGCACTTAAAGCCTGCACATTTGTATTGTCAAAGGCTATCATAAATACCTCAAATCTGGTATCCCTCTGTAGACAGTGAGGTTCTTATGCAAGTGTAACCTTAAAATACTTTGCCTACAAAAATAGATGCAGTCAAGATCGGTATTTGTTGATGCTTCACAGATAAGTAATTAATATCCTAGAAAAAATTTTCTCAAGCAAGTTGATTACTGTGTGGAGGGTTATCTTGCAAACTTTCCTGTGTAGGTTTGGCTTCTGACTGTGCTTAGTAATTGCAGGTGAAAAGCTATAAGGATGGAACAGAAAATTATTTTAGGACAATAACACCTTTTAGTCTACCACTCAAATCTATTAAATAACCAAGAAAAATAAATGCAAAACCAGCTTGAGAAACTTCATTGACTTATTAAATTGTAGAGCAATCCTGAAGAAAATAATTGTGATTATTAAGATGGTAAGCTGAAAGAATCATAATTTTCATGTTAAGGAGAAAATGTGTCATCCTGTCAGGCAGATAAAATTTTGAACCTGCTACCATTCTGTGACAGTGATGAGTTTGATACAGAGGAGAATGGGTTGTGTTTGTTTCAACTGTGGTGTTATTTCTCTTGCTTTTTCATTTATTCTTAATGTATTTTTGATGAGGATAAAACTTTATCATGAGGGAGGCAGGACTAGGTTGAAAGGAAGAGGATATGAAAAAATGTGGCAGTGATTGCATTCATTTTCCACTGGGTGTGCATTTTTCCGAGTCTGCCATTATTAGCTTTGTATGGCCCTTCTAATACTATTTACAGAAATACCACATAGCTATTTTTGGAAGTAGTTTAATTAATAGTTTACATAGTTTTGGAACTAGATGAAATCTCTGTTTGACATTGTTACAACTTTTGAATAACAACTTAGTGCTTACTTTCAAATTTAGGAGTTGGAGGAGGATAGAGTTAATCTCAGAAATTGCTAGCTGTATGAGTCACTAAATTTGGAACATAAATACTCAATTTTTGGAAGGAACCTCTCGACATTGTTTTGCTGCATAACGTCAACTGCAAAACACAATACAGTAAGATTAGGTTTAAAGTAGTTATTTGCATTTGAAATGATAGTTTATGAAAAAACATCAAATAACTTTTTGCCCCTTTTTCTTTGTTAAACTGACTAAAGGCTAGCACTAAGTCTTCAGGAGAAGCTAGATTATTATGTTCTATTGTGTTTTTTGCTTGAGTTGTTAAAAAGAAATAAAAGCTTGGAGGGAGGAAAAGGGTAGGGAAATGTCCAGTGCTGGAGAACTCTTCTTGCACGCTAATAAAATGGGTAGGTTGTTTTGTTTACTGTCTGGTGCTGAAGCTGGATACTTGAAAAGGGACATCTGGATCTTTTAATCCAGAGAGAAAAAGATCTGTCTCGGAAAGACACTTGTAATTATAGCATCAGCGACAAATAATTCCTTGGTATCTAGTTATGTTGAATGGAATATAGTACTTAAGTGTTCTCTGTATTCTGCTTAAACAGTACATTTAGTTTTGTGTGTGTACCTTCTGCATATTAAACCTTGTTTATAAGGATCTGTTCAAGTCTTTGCTAGTATTTCATAATGTTAGATCTTTTTTAATTTCCTAATTAGATAAGAGAATTTTAGTTGTGTTTTACTACTAAGACATAGATTACTGAAACATTAAATTCTTTTTTTTATATATAGTTTATATAACAATCAACTAGCATCCATAAAAGTGGCAACAAAGCTCACAAACATCCCCTGTTTCTCTCTACACTGGCAAAGTTTCTGAATTGAAACCACTAAAACACTTAAAGCTCCTGATAAGTTTGCAGATTGGACAGTGCAGATGAGTCCTTGCTCTTCTAATGTTTATTACAGTAATGTTCAGTATTAAATCATTTGCTAAGGTACTGTATAGACTAATCCAGCAGTCTGATTTGTGTTATGAAAGCGTAATTCTTATTTTTCTCAGCAATAACCCACCTTAGGAAAATCATGTGCTTGTATTTTGGGAATAAAATACACATGTATAAAGGACCGATGTAGAATTTACCTGCACTACTTAGGAGGAGAGAAGGTGACTCTTCTGTCCCAAGGACAGGAATAAAACCCCTTTCAAAAATATGTCTTTAAAAAGATTGTCCAAAACCTTATTCTTTAGTGCATCAGGTGCATTTTTTAAGTTTTCAAGAAGGTGAGTAATGGTATGCCACATGTTCACTGAGGTCAGAATTTACTTGAAGCAACCATAGTGTGTGAAACAGTTCATGGTATGCTAGGCTTGGATTGATTTGATTACACAAGGTGAAATTTCTCAGCACTGCCTGCTGCTTGGAGTTGTAGTCAGGAGAAATACTCTTCAGGAGGTTCTTGAGCTTTCACTGATTTCACTGAAGTATGCTTTAGTGGTATAAAGATGTTTGGTAACTTCAGTATCTGAAAGTCTCAGAAAAGCAATTTGAATAAAAGATTGATTTTGGTATTTGTTGTAGTGCAGTTAAATAATGAAGTTTGTTTTAAAGTTTAAGTCTGCCCTTCAACAAGCTATTTGCCTAAGGCGGTTGCTGGTTAGGAGCTGAGTGCTATCAAGATATGAGATGCTATGTGCTTGCTAACTTGCTGTATGGAAATGTGACTTTTCTGAAAACGGTACAAAACTAAATGTATTTGTTCACTAGAAATTAGTCTTTTTTGCAGCTATTAAGGAAATTGAAAGTTTGCTCTTTAGAGTTGTTATGGTTCACAACTGCTAATTAGTAATCCAATGTTCAGGTTTTGTGACCATAGAGACTTCTACTTGACGGAAGGACAACGTGTAACACTCCCATTTTCTTTCTTTGCAGTAGATGCTCATTACTATTGTGATGCTACTGCCTTCTTGTTCATTAAAAGGAATAATAGTTTCCACATTGAGCTGTTTTAGGGTTCAGTAAAGCTTTTTTCACAGTTCTCTTATCAAAGAAGTATAACAAAATACTATTTCAAAAATGCAAAGTATTTTGGTGAAGGTAAGGAGCTGTGGGAACATGTTTTATGAGAAGATACTGCTTATTTTTACTTTAACTTGTAGTGACCAGCTCTTGAATGATACATTTATTTTTTTTAACTACCACTACCGTGAATATCTTACTTGTCTAGAGATACAAATAGGGAGTGGAGGGAAAGGATGAAATTTTTTTTTTTTAGCCTGAGGATCAAAATGTACCTCCACTTTGTAACACAAGGAAAAAAAAAAAACAAAAGCAAAACCAACAAAAAAAGCAACAAACAAAAAAAACCCCACAAAACCAAACCAAAAACCCTAACAAAACCAGGCCCCCCAAAACAATGAAAACAAAAATGACCCACAAAAAACAAACACAACAAAACAACAAAAAACAGCAGAAAATGGGCTTTGTGTAGGCAATCATGATTTTAAAAAGATCAGCAGTACTTTTGCCATTCCGCTAGATAGAAATCACAGGCTACTTTGATCCCATGGACTGCTTTAGTTTCAACACTTTACTTGAACCTTCTCTTTTTTCCTGTTCAAATGATCCTATAATGCTGTTCTGTGCAGATGTTTGGAGGCTTGAGTGCTGTGATGTACTAGATCCCCCCCCCCCCCCGCCTTTATTTTTGCCCTTTAAAGGGCAATTGCAGAACTTAGTGTATTTTGATTTAATTCTTTAACACACTTTTCAGTTCTTGAGCCAGTGGCTTAGCCCTACTAGGATTTTTTCTGCCATTACATGGTGTAATAGTCTACTCTAAGGCAGATGGACTGATAGTGCTTCAAATAATCAAAATAATGATTTTAATGGAAGCATGAAAATGAGTTTTGTTGTGGAGATAACTTAAGGGAATTTTGGGGTGTATGCTTCCTTCTGGGTACCCTACTGTTAAACATTCTATACTCTATCATGGAAGACTATGCTAAATTTCTGATGTCTTTTTCAAAACCAGCAAGGGTGTTTTCTAAAGGCCCTTCCCTCAAGAAGATAGTGACAGCAGTGTTAAACATAGCTGCTATAAATAAAGTCTTTGACATTGTTTTCCAATGTTTTTGTTCTAGAATTGCCTTTTGCCCACTTCTTCCTATTACAGCACAGTACAATCTCTAGGACAACACTTAACTGAAGTGCATGTTCCTCATGTGGAACAGTCAAGGTTTAGTGTACAAACAGATGATAAGGAACAGAGTACGTCTGAAGCAGTGTGTTTTAAATTAATATTCATTGACTTGCCTTGGCATCTGGATTCAAGTTACTAAGAGGGAAGATGATAAATTTATTTTCTCTCTTCAAGTTTCATCATGTATGGTGCCTATGCCATAAAGTTCAAGTCCAAACAAGAGTTGGATGGTGATACAGAAAGAGGCACCTGTGAATAGCGTGTTTCTTTTCTAAACATCGTTCCTTAGCTTCTTAAATTGCATTTAATTTTCTATGATGATATTATTACTGGAGGCTGATTTCTGGATATAGTGTTAGTGTTCTGCTTGAATACATCCTAAATTAGTATATTTCAAAGAAAATTTTACTTTGCCAGTTTTAACTTTTTTTTTTTGTGGTTCACTTTGAATATAAACTATCTTCATATTGTTTATATAAACCTTTCAATAACTTTTCACAACAGAACAATTTAGTTTTATTTCAGGCATACTGAAGCAGATTATGTTCACTAGAAATGCTTCCACAAAAATATTCTTAATGATGGAAAATAAAACCATATCCCCTTCTATATCTGAAAATAGAAAAGATTTAATCTAAAAAAATATTTATTCTGAAGAAAGAGCAGTCTATGGCTCAACAGCGAGTCAGGATACAACCTGTAGGCAGATACTTCAAAATTATTTTAATTAAAAATTAAGAGAAAAATTGCTAATATTTGGTGTCATTGGCTTTTCAAAGTGTAGATGGATACCACTTTTCCATTTGTCATTTAGAATCTTAAAAACTTCTGGTATTTTGAGAAGGCCATAAAACTGGTCAGTGAGGTGGGCATCAGCTGTTTAATTACCTGTTTCTCCCTGTGAACTAGAACCTGTGTAGACCTGTTGTCAGGAAGAGGATGTCAGAAGAGTATCCCCGATGGCCTTCCAGAAGCTTTTCTGACTCGCTTCTGTCCAGCCTCTGCAATGTGAACAAGAAATGCTGCTGGATGGCAACACTGAACAGACACTTGGTCTCAAAACTTTAACAGTCTCCTCCATCTCAAAAAACAGTGAGGAGGGAGGAGCATGATTTGAAAGAAACTGGCTGATACTGTCCCCTCTGTATCAGCTGGCTGCTATGTCTCTCTCCTCCACATGTGTAAGTGAACAGTGCATTTGTTTAGTCAGTGAGTGACTTGGCAGATCTCTCATTATTGGAAACCGAGCCGCAGAGACTGCAAGAGCATGACTGTGTGTCTTGAAAGAATACTACTCTCAGTATCAAAAAAGCCTGATGTCTTATCCAGCATATAGATATCCTTCTGAAGGTGTGGTGGATGAGATTGTGCTATTGGAGTGAATAAATCTTGGGCTCTTGATGCTTTTTTATTTTAATTTATGTATTCTCTTGATTCTTTTGATGTTACAGAGAACACCAGAAACAGATTTTTTTTTAAGGCCCCAACGTTCTTGAGGGAAAGGAGTACAATGTGACTTTCTCTGTGGAACATGTGCAAACATAAATTAGGTTTATGCCATATTGAATTTATTTTTCTGTTAGATGTGTGTCAACCTTTATCATTGATTGTTCATAGAAAAGTTTGTAACACAGTAACTTTTATCAGTTCTTCTGTCCTCTGCTTTTATTCTAGTTTCAGTGTGGAAGTTTCAATGCAAAGATATGTACGGAGTGTTTGCTTAGATGTTTTCCAAGGATGGGGAGGGCAGTGTTTTTTGGTTTTATCATACATTGAACACTTGTAGTGCTGTAGTACTAGTTCAAAAGTGAATACAAGTTGTTTGTTGGGTTGTTACTTGTTTGGTTTTTTTTGTGTGTGTGTTTGGTTGGTTGGTTTGTTTCTGGAATGACAACCTTGTGGTTTTGTGATTTACATCTTTCATCTTCCAACTTTGAGAAGACTGCTTTTAACCTTCTCTTGAACCTTTGATCTTACTAGTACAAGTGACTGTAAGAGGAGGTAAAACTTTTGCTGGCAGAACTTGCATGATCGTTGAAACATCTGGGTTTTCCTAATGTAGAGTAGAAATTAATTACCAAAAGATAAATTTTAATTTGTCAGTCAGGAAATTGCTTCCTGAAAGAGGGGAACTTTGCAGAAGATGTCTAAGTGCAGACTCTTCATCATTGCTTCAAAATATATTCAAGAACAGCTCCTCTCTTCCTGCACTATTATAGACTAGAGGGAGGAGTGATTTAACTTCAAACACTTGCTGCTGAGCAACTTTTAGGAGTTTTGGGTGGGTTTGGTGTTTTGTTTTTTTTTTTGTGGGTTGCTGTTGGGTTTGAGTGGTTTGGGTTTTTTTTGGTTGTTTTGTGGGTTTTGGTACTTTGAGGCTTGTTTGTTTGTTTGTAGGTTTGGGTGGGTGGGTGGTTTTTTACTTTTGATATCACCCTCCCGCCCCCCCCATCCCACTTCAGAATCAGGAGTAAATTTGAGGTCAGGCACCGGTCCAAAAAGAGGTCAGATGGCTCCCAGTCTGTTCATGCCCTTACAGAGGTGAGACTTTTGTTCTTTTCCCTTTCAGAATAGTTTTCTGGATCTTTAAAATAAGATTTAAAGGAACAAATTTACTGAAAGCAGACTGTGCAGAATTTCTATCTCTTTCTGCTATGAGGCATGTAAAAAAAAAAAAAGTCAAAATGAAGGGTCTATTCTTGTAAGTCTGTGTTGTTTTCTCCAGAACGGCAGTGCTGCATTCTCTGTTCACAGCAAAGGGCAGGGGAAAAAGACATTAGTTCTAGTCAGGATCCAATTTTGATTGCTGATTTTAGAATCATAGAATCACGGAATTTTGGTACTTCTGTCTGAGAAACATGCTTGCTTAGGGCTGTTTACTCCTGCATGGACAGAATTTTGAAACAAAGATCAGCATTCTCTTCAAGTCCTTTTGTGAAGATTGAACTAATCTGCCTGCCACTTATGGAACACATATAGTGTGCAATTTTACATTCTCTCAATGATGTCAAGTCAGATTTTGATGTAGGCTTCACACAGGTTAAACCAGCTTTTTAATGATTCTTTATTCCTTCTTACAGAAAGCAAGGGACTATTCTGTTGAGAAGCACAGCTGATTTTCTGATTATTTTACAGAATCACAGAATGGTAGGGGTTGGAAGGGACTTCTGGAGATCATCTTGTCCATGCCTCCCCTCTAAAGCAGGTTCACACAGAGCAGGATGCACTGGATCCCCAAGTCCAGATGGATTTGAAAGTCTCCAGAGAGGAAGACACCACAACCTCTCTGGGCAGCTTGTTCCAGTGCTCTGTGAACCTCAAAAGAAGAAGGCTTTTCCTCATGTTTAGCTGTAACTTCTGTGTTCCATTTGTTTCCATTGCCCCTTGTGTTATCACTGGGGACCCCTGGAAAGCGACTGGCCCCATCCTCCTGACCTCTGCCTTCTAGATATTTATAAACATTATTTCTAAGTGTTCTAGCAGATAGTAGTATATGGTTGAACCTGTTATCCATTAATCAGTCAGGTCTTTGTGCTGATCATAATAGAAACTACGTGTCAGGTCAGAAAAGATTACTTTGATGACTTTTAAAAGAAGAGTGGGGGGAAAAAGGTACTGTAGGTGTAAGAAGTTCCCTGTCAACTTTGTGGATCCTGATACCAAAAAAAAGTAGTGTTTCATGGTGAAATTAACTTGCCTTGTCTAGAGACTTCACTTATTCTTAGCATGGAAGCACCTTTGGCTTTTTGGAAATGCTGCAGCTTGGTAAGTGGTATAGCTAGAGTTTGAATATGTCCGTGCTGACTTTGAGAGGGACTTCAGCTATGAATGAATTGTTATGAACTGTTATTTTCTGCAAATAAGCAAAGTGTGATCTTGAGTTATCAAAATATGGATCTTAAGTTATTAAAATATGCTAAAATGCTTCTGTAAGTCTTTACATATCAGAAATCAAAAAGTTCTCCCCAGTGTTGTGTGGATCATTCCATGGCAACACTAGCTGTGACTGCTGCTCTGAATTAACATAACTGACACAACGCATAGTCCTGGATACAGGCTTGCTGACATCAACTCTTTTGGCATGTATTCAGAAAAGGAAACAAAAGACAATCAGTGTTGAGTTTGGCTTAACTGGAAAGTCTACAAAACTGCCAAATCCTTCTCAATGTATTCATCCAATTAATCCCATTGATTTAGGACATTTACTTAAGAGAGTAAAACACACTGTATTTGGTCTTAAAAGTTCCTGTCATAAAGTTTTGATATTCTAGTGAATTAGTAAACACATTCTCCATTTATATTGCATTTTTCATGTTTTTTGATGTTGTTGTTCCTTTGTAGAAAAAAAAATGAATTCTGAAAGCTCAGCACTTACCATGAGTAGCCCTGCTCTAGTAAACCAGTGTGCCAGAGGAGGAATGGGAGAAGAAAAAGTTTGGTAAGCTTTACTTCTAATTTTCTAAGAGGTTAGTAGACAGCAATATTGGGAGATGTAGTTTTAAGTAAAAAATTATTTGTTAGAAATGATTGCATTAGTTTTTCATTATTGAACAACAGGAAAAGAAAAAGAATTTTTCATTTTGGATTTGAGTTTTTAGCAGATGACCATGGGACAGTGTCATGGGGGATGAGCAATGGAGAAGCTCTTGTTTGCTTAAGAGTGCACCAGTTGTACTGGTGGAACCTTTTGCATATGGCTAATGTCTTAATCTCCTAGTGCTGTTGCTATGCATGTGTGATGCTATTACTAGTACCCTTCAGTATTGTGCAGGCTTATGCCCTGGATTTATGCCCTGGGAGACATTAAATAATAAAGTTTCTATATTTTATTTAAAAAAAAAAGATGTACTCAGTATGCTTGGAAAAAAATATTAACCAAACAACAAACAAAACCAACTGTTCAGTGGTAGATGTAGACATATGCTTACGCTTTAGGACAAGTATTTTGTGAAAACTGCCATTGACAACCCAATTTTTAGCACTTTCCTTGCTGTTTTCATGAAGGGAACAGGGTGTTGAGAAGGCATTGAGACTATTTCAGCTGTGTTAGAGATCCTTTTATTGAGCCTGCTGATTTTTACTTGCTGTTGTGAAGTAGAGTTTACTAGGCTTTTGTCCCAGTATTTATTTACCATGTAGAAAACAACCAAATAAGCTCATGACAGGAAGCAGGGCAACTATGGACAAAAATCTACCATTGTTTTTGTAGTCTGGAGAAATACTATCGAAAAGCTAACGTATTAAATAAATATTAGAAATTAATGTTATATTTCCTGCTGTATGCTTGTCAGAAAATCATGTAGAACCTTCTTGATTCTGTTTTTATGTAGGATTAAATTAACAACATCACAGTACCTGGAAAGTAAATTCTTTTTAAATGTCTCCCACTATTCTACTGTTCTTGGAACACCATCAAATCTAGAAACAAAGTCTGCACAAAAGGGCTGGATAAGAAAGACTTGTGAGCTTCCCTTCTGACTCCCAAATCTAGTGATAGTGGGAATTTTAACATATTGTTCCCTTGATTTCTTTAATTTTTTTTTTAATTCTGCTTGTGGGGTTGAGCAATATAATTTCATTTTCTGTATGTCATTTCTTTGTAATGTAATTTCTTCATGGCAGTTCTTGGTAATGACTAAAATACTGGAAGAGTTTAATTTATGTTATCAAGTATTAGAGTATCATGAATAAATGGTATGATTTGTTATAAGTGTGTAATTGACCTTGGGGAAGTGGTGGAAAATAGTGGTATTTACTTGTCTAGTAGTCTTTGATTTGCCATTGGTTACATCTGTTCAGCTCTCCTCCAAATTCTTGTCTATGCTGTTTCTGTGCATTTATCTACAATTTCTTTGACATACCTTCAGTCATACTTGCTATTTTTTTTAAACCATTGCACTCCTGCAATTCTTCATTAAATTAGTCATAGGCTAGAGAAGAAATTGTTCTCCTCTTCAGGAATTAAATAGATCTTTTAATAAATATCCTAGAATGCTTAGGTGGTCTAATTAGGAGATAAACCAAGTTACTTTTCTTCAGACATTGTAAAATTACCTTGGGATTTCAGGTTAAATAAATATTCACAATTTCACATGCTCATCTGCAGGAGCAGAAATACTCACAGTCCCTCCCTTTATCTTTGGCCACTTAAGTGGTTAAGGATATATTGAGATTTAAGTCCTCCATAGGCAGAGAATGATATATGCTGTCACAGGTTTTGTGATACCCTTTTATATTGAAGTGCAATGTATTAGCCTATAGAAGTGGTATAAAGGGCTATCAAGTGGTATAAAGGTTATCTCTTGGAGAAAATTGCAAGGCCTGTGCTGAATTACAAGGAACTAAAAATATTTAACCCAACTTTAGGTGTGTTTTAACCTATATATCAACTAACAATATAACTTTTGCTAGCTTCTGATTTTGTAAACCAAAATCTTACTTGGTAAAAAGAGCATCATGTTTGGAAGTTTAGTTTGGTTTTTGATTTGAGAAGCTGAGTAGCAGTTTGATGTATATCTGGTGTAATGAATGCAAGATGTGGCTGATGAGTTCTATACTATCTATGACTTGTTACTTGTGGGTGCAGTGAGTACAATGGAGAAAATTTCATTTAGATCTATGTGTAATATATTTTAAGGTTTCTAACTTTTTGTTTTTTGGTATTTTGGGATTTTATGAGTTCTAGAGATGAATAAATTTTTTTCTTGGCCTAATAAAGTGCAGTGTTCCACTACATTGCTGCATCATGCATTTTTGTTTTTCACTGTCTGATTCTTGAAACATGTTTATATTCTGATGGGTATCTCAGTTATTTTATTTTTGTAAAAATGTGACTATTAGTTAGGATTAGTAAGGATTCAGCTATTCCATTTCATCAGTATTTCATATCTGCATAGTGGTACCTTTAGTTGATAAAGTTAATTGAATTCTCGAGCTTGCAATGCTTCACTTACTTTTGCTTGCTTGCTTGTTTGTTTGTTTGTTTTCCCTCCCAACATACACAAGATCACAGCAGGAAAAAAAAAAAAATGCTCCTGGGAGTAATAGCATCATTGCTGTGCATGTCTGGTAACTGGAGTGTGCCACAGCAGAGTTCATATGTCAACCAAATTAAGCTGTTCTTGATAAGCAGGAATACTGAGAAATGTAGCTGATACTAATTGATGTTATGACCATTCATTATCTGAGCTAGTATGGAACACTGCTTGAACAAAGAAAGGCTTGAGAGCCTTGAAATTCTGGAAGCTACAGATTTGGCAGATTCTCAATTTCTTAATATTGTAAATTGCAAGAAAGGAACTAAAGAGAAGGAAGCAAGTGGGAGCTGTGTCAATTTCTCTGTGCTGACTGGCAAAGTAGCAAGCTGGCACCTGGTTGTTCAAAACAAGCGTGCAGGGGAATTGGAAGTTTTCCAGTTTTTGTTATTCTAGGTGGGTTTATAAAGTGCTTCCTCCAGGGTGGTGAAATTTTGCTAGTCACTTCTTTATGTTTTCACATAGGATTATGTCAGGAAGTATTTCAACTTTTTAAAACTAATAATTGACATTTGGGGCTTTAGATCTCTTCCATGATTGAGTTTGTGGTGCCTTGGCTTTCCATTTCTATCTCCAGGTCCTCTGTCATGTTGCTTACTGAGTATGCAATGCTATTGTATTTCTATGACAGTCGCTTTCACTTCTAGAAGAAATTTCTCTGAAAGCTGCCTGTCATGAGGCTTGATTGTGGATGAGTGATTATTGATTCTACATAATTTTGAGGTAGCAGAACTTCAAGATTTATTAACACTATTAATGGTAAATAACAAGGTTAGGTTGTATGATTTTTTAACAATACCAATTATCATACTGATTTAATGAAATTTATTATAGTCGGCGCAGTGACTTAAAGAGTTGAAAATGGCACAGTTCACCCAAGACTCATAACAAAGATTCCTAAATCAAATCATACAAGCACACACAGAGATATAGAAGTTAACCTATGACTGAGATTTTTTTTTTCCTCACTCTAAATTCTTGTAAATTATTGTTACCAAACGATGTTTGAAATGTCAAAAAATCTAACTGTAGTGAATTAGTATTCTCCTTCATCAGCATTTGTCAGCAGATAATCTTTGATCCCTTCTCTAGCCTTCATCAGCAGATGATCTTGGAAATCCTCGGAAAATGTATTCTTCAAAATCCTCTTGAAATGTACTCTTAGAAATCTTTGCAAAATCTACCCTGAGAGGCATCCCAGCTCAGGAGGAGATACTGGGTCACAGCCTGCTGTGATCCTGGAGAGTTTTTAAAGGTCATATTTAGGATCGCTATTTATAGGACTGCAAGATGATGGGCTGTGGTCAGCATTTTTTTTTCATTTGGTTACAATTTTTGTAAGGTATTTCTGTCTCCTTCCAGAGTGGGCTCTGATCCAAGCAGTGGCAGTTTCCCAAGCAACAGGAGTTTCAGGTACAGTTAGGGAGTGCCTAATAGTCCTACCTCACTGTCAGGCAGCAGGAGTTTCAGGTATGGTTAGGAAGTGCCTAATCATCCCAATTCATTGCACTTGTAGCCAAGACAAGAACATGATGTTGGGCTGGTCCTGACATTGCAACTCTGGCCAGGTGGTCTACACACAGTCTCTGAAGAAATAAATCTGTACATTTTAAAACTAACCAAGCAAACATTGTTATATGTGGACTCCAGTGCATTCTTGCTGTATTTGTATTTATAACCTGACTTAAACTGGGTTTGGGGACAGAAATGTCTGTAAATCATTTTTGTTTATTGTTTGCCTGCTTCTGTAACAGCTAGGTTGTTTTGGTTTCAGTTTTCCTTTCCATCTGTGATGGAAGTGTTTTTGTAATCTATAAAAGCGTGTGGTTACTGGCACTTACCTTAGCTGAGAGAGCAGTGGCATGCAAATAACAGTGTTAAGTAACTTATGTGAGAATTTAAGATTCCACTTACTGTGTAATCTCTGTCATTTTTTAAGGGTTAGTGTTTCATTAGGGGCTGGAATTACAGTCAAGTTTCTGCACTAAACTTTAATAGAAGAATAACTTCTTTTTTAATAAATTTGCTGTAGAGAAAATGACAATTTTTAACTATTATTTTGGTGACTTTTCAGGGAAGGGGAGCTGTTGAAACTCCAGTCTATATAGTGAGAACAAAGACAAACTTGATAATAACTTCAGGCATTATAAACATTAATTGCAAAAACCAGCTCTGTATTTGCATACATTGAAAGAGAAAAGTTTACTGTCATATGTTAGTGTGAACATATCTAGGGTGCAGAGACACTGACAGGATCTTACCTCCTAACACTGGCTCGTGTGATGCACAGCACTGCTGCTCGTTGTGGAGCTGTGGCTGTGCAGCCCTTCCGATGAGACTGGGTCATCCATCTGCCCTACATGTGTCTGTGGCCTCGTGTCTGAAACAGTCTCTGCAGGAAGATGCCTCGATGTTTTCTCACACAATTAGAGAGCCTACTTTTCTCACTTATTATTGATAAAACAGTCCCTTCAGCTTGGCATTATCTATATGAGAGCTGGATACCATTCCAAGACATTGCACTGCTCCTATTTAAAAGGATATTCTAGGAAAGGATCATGGGAGATAAAAATTGCTGTCTTTCATGAGGCTGTCCTTGGGATTCTAGAAATTTATCCTGTAAATTTAATGTGGTTGAGATTTTGAGGCGGGAAAGAAAGTAGTACAATGTGGAAATCCAGAGATTCAGGGATATACAGTCTACACACTTGTTCTTGTGCATCTGGCTTCTACTACCTTTAAAACTAGACCAGCTTTGTAGAGGAACGTTGAGTGGAGCAGCAAGTTTGTTTTGTTCTTAAGCATGTATTATTTATACAATCCAATATTAATTCCTTTAGTTAAGAATGTGCTGTTACCTTTGATAAAACAATAAATATTTGCCAGAAACAAATATTAGGGAGTAAGAAACTGTGTACTGTGTTCCGGAAAGAGATTTAATTTGGTTTGGTTTTGTGTTTTTTTTTTTTCCCTTTTTAAATAGTCCAAGTCATTAACTTCTCTGGAGTTTGCTATTTAAAAAGGGGGAAAAAAACAATGGTCTTCTGTCTTTGATTTTGAGTAAATCATCCAAGGATTTACTTTTCTTTTTGTTCCAGCAGATTTTTTAAGTGGTGTGGCTATCCAGAATGTGGCTTCTATAGATGAAATCATGGCACTTGCTGTATTTAATCATTATGATGAAATTTTGAAACTTTTCACTAAGGCTTGTCAAAAGAAATGAAAAAACACCCATCAACAAGAAGCAAGTTAGTAATTTTAAACTAAATTTGGATTCTTCACCTTGACAATTCAAACCTTATTAAAAATACTTCCATGGATCCCAGTTTCTTATGCTTTTTTTAAATTTTAGATCCAAGTAATTAGTAAATTAATGATTTGCTTTACTCAGTGATAGTTACCAAGAAAAGCTTGTGTAAGTTAAAATAAATGCAACTTTTTGTCACAAAAAAAAAATTATTTTTTTTCTTAATGTCATACTGATGAAGACAGTAGAACTCTTCTTCCTTTTGGCTCTTCGGAGTTTATGATTTCAGGTCTTTTGGGTGCTTGGCTGTTCCCTTTCCCTAGGCAAGGGATGTGGTATATTGTAGAATACAATTAGGAGCAAAGCTGTTACTTTTACTGTTGTCTTTTTTTCTTTTCCTTTTTTTTTTCTTAGAAACATGAAATAGAACATTATAAATAGACACAGGAAATAATTAATTGAAGCATACCAGAATTTAATTTTATTTTTTAAATTGGAAAAACACTCAGGAGTGAAGTGTCAAATAAATCTGGCTTTTGCAGTGAAGCTCATTTAAAATGCTTTAGCCTCTTCATTGCCTATTCCTATTTTCACCATTACTTTCCACCACCTCTGTTGTGCCAATGATATATTGGTTCATTCTGTGTATTAGATTAACATAATTTTGGTTAAAAATGCCTTTCCCAAATAAGACAAATTTCAGTAATTTTATATGTAGCACAGCCTTGCAAACTGTTGTTGAGTAAAATTTGGAAGGTGAAAAACTGTGGTAAGTATAGGGTAGGACAGAGTGACCGAAGTGGAGACTCACAGGTTTTGACTGCTTTACTAGGACTTCTTTGCCAAAAATAATAGGTTTTAACCTGATATAGTAAAATAGAGTTACAAAATAGAAAAGGAAAATAATCTCAAATAGATGGACCTAATTTCATACTCCTTTAGATAATGAATCATTATTTTAATACATTAGCTTTAAGAATAAATATATTTTTGATTTACATTATGAATAATGTATTTTTGATCTTTATTTTTGGTACAGTTTCATAAGAGGATGCTGTATTTGGTATACTTGTTTTCTAGGATTTGCAAGAATCTTCATATGTGAACATTATTTTAAAAGATTAGAAAAACATTTCTGGCTTCAGAAAATATACATGCAGTATGTAGCTGTCTAATCAAAGGAAGGAGTAGCTCATGTAGTGAGAGTATTGATTTCAGTGGAGCAATATGAAGCTGTAAGAATTTATAGATCCAGTTCAGGAATGATATAGGACAACTTGAAAGACATTTTGCTTAGAATCAAATCCCTCTTGTCAGTTCTTAAGTATTGTATACAGTGTCACAAAGTTAAAATTGGTACAGTGAAGACACCCAGTTTGTTTAATACTATGAACACCATGAAGTTCTGTTGATTTTACTGGGACTAATTCACTGTAAAATTAACTTGTGAGTGAATTACTACATCGAGAGTGAAAATTAAAAGCTTTTCCACTGAAAAAATGACTCAGAGTGCCAAAGACAGTAATTTTGCCAGCCTGCTTCTAATAGCACATTTCCTTTAGGAGACAGGCCTTGTTTTATGTCAGAGACAGTGGGAAGAAAAAAAAAAACAACACAGCAGAAACAAAAAAGCAAGGGAAAAATAAATAAAAATACGGAGTGGCAAAAAGTCAAGAAATGCAGATTAGCATTTAAAAAAAACAAGTGGGCAGGGTGGAAGATGGGGACAAGAGGGTAGATGGAGGAGGGAAAGCTTCATACTGCCCTAAATGTCTTTTAGCTGCACTCTCACACTTTCCAGAAAACAGATTATGTGCCTGGAAATATTTATGTAGTGTATCTATTGCAATACAGTCCTTTCAGCCTATAGTGGTTGGGTTTACTGTGGCTGAACTCTGATCTCAGCCGTGAAGTGCTTTCTCACTTTTGTATTTCTAGGTTGATAACAGCTGTTACTGAGGCAAACCTATTTTTAGTCCTTCACTTACTTAGGACCCACCAGGCTTAGAGTTACACAGCTAGCTTTTAATGTGATTTTAGTTATTAAGAAAAAAAATGGTTCTTCAGTGAAGTTCTACCCAGCGTCTGGATACCAGATCACTCCCTGAACATCTGGGTTCTGTTAATGTCTGTTGATTATTGTTTTATTTGAGCTTTACATTTTGGAAACTCTTTGGTATAGATGAAGTAGATCTTCTGGGGTATTGTGCAAAATATCTTTGAAGCATTTTTAAATATTATTAATATTTTTAAAAATCTGCTATTTAAAAAAAAACAAACACCCAACAAATAGAGGTAACAGGGTCAACTGAGATAAAAAGGATGTTTGCAGTCATGGGCATGTCAGTTCAATGAGAGCAGAAGCAAGATAGGGAAGCAGTGGTGAGCAGCTGAAAATCTTCATTTTCATGGTGAGGTAGTATGTAGATACCCTGTGGTAGGGTACTTACTTTAATGCATGTGGCTTTAATCACACAACCCTTTTTCTTAATGCGGATCAGAAGAGGGTGGCTAAATTGCTGCATACTATAGCTCAAAGACAGACATGTACTCGGTCTGACTCCTAACTTGTGTGGGAAGTAAGGTTGGGTGACATAAATCATGGTAATTCTGTTGCAGCTCTTGCCAGCTGCTAACTGCTAAAGGAAGAATTATGTGTCTGGAATCAGAGTGAGAAGAGGAACAAGTTTAACAACTTTTCCTGTTTCTCCTGTGACGGTGTTCAATCAGTAGAAATGACTCGTCCTGAAGAACTGAATTCAAATGGCTCTAGTCAAGTGCAGTTTAACTGCAGATGTTTGTGATTGCAAAGTGCACAAATATGTTTGGAGAATACAGGGTTATATTTGCAAAAAGCAAGTCCTGTAAATTGTAGGTTAATTTTATCTAGCTATCTCAATTTTATCTAGCTAGTGTTCTTTGCAAGAGGTCTTTTTAGTAACATCTAATTGCAAAGATGGGAAATACTCTTCTTGGAAAGCTGAAGAATATTCAGGATAGTTAGCATAACCTAACAATTATGACACAGTATTCTAATAGAACAGATAAATAAATTACTTCTATGTTACCTAACTTTCATAGTTCATTTCATGTACTTCTCTGCCCATAAAAGGAGTAGTAGAATTGAAAATTGTTATGAAGGAATCATTTGCATTGGGACTTGCAGCCTGAGAGCCAGTCCCTTAAAGGAAGTGGGTGAAGATCCAGGGAGTGACGTAGAACATGGAGAGGATGACTCATATCAGCTTCTGTAGCACACCCAGAAACAGTGAGAGATGAGAGTGTGCTGAAATGGTTAAAGAGCAGTCACCAACTGCTGACTAAAGTCTCATGTACAGATGAAATGGGCTTTGTAACTGAAGAAAATATGCCCCAGAGGCAAATGCAAGTATAAACATATGTTTAATCACCATGTCTTATGAAACTTGGTATGGATTGCATTTCCAAATCCTGGATGGGATTATAAAAAAAAAAATTAAAAAAAAAAATCCTGATTGAAGCTTTAAGAATAAAGAAAAAGCTTTCAGCTTGCATGCTGGCCAGAGTCTGAATCCCACAAGGTGGCAGGCTTGGGACGAAAGTGAGAAAGGCTGTTTTCAAAGCTAGGCCAAGGAACAAGTTGCACTCAGTGTTGAACTCGCTGGTGTCCTTCTGGTTTCCCTCTGGTTCCTGGTTGTTCATCTCCTTCCCCTTCCCACCGTGCCCTTTGCTTTATTGTGGAACTGCATAATGATATATAAACAGAGGTGAGACTTACTGACTGCTTGTTTCAAAAGCCACCTTACTGGGCTAAGGCTTATAGGTAATACATAGTTGGGGGGAGGTGAGGGAGTTTGGAAGGGCTTTATTTTTTTTCTCTTTTGGTGAGAGATCACTCCACAGATTCCTGGATAAAGCTATCATCTGCATTTTCTACATGTGATTATATGACCTATATTTATAGGTCATACTTCAGATAATTTCTGTTATTACATCTCTTGAGACATTTGCTACATGTTTGGTTATGACTACTGTATTCTACCTGCTTTTTCACAGCTACATGTATCTCTTATTATAGCTTCTAGCCTCAGGAATTGGAGCAAACTTTTCTGGAATACCTCATATTTTTCACTTCAATGTCAAGTAAAAGGTAACACTGTCTTTAGGCTGCCCTCAATGATATCATGTTTATAAATCTTAGTGAACAGTCTTTATAAGCCTTAGTGAACAAGCTAGCGACATGGCTTTTATATTCTTATATACAGTTATTAATATTATTGTTTATATTAATAACTATCAATACTTATTTCCCTCCTTTATAGTCTATTCCAGTGATGGAAAAAATAACTTTTGTCAATAGCGTATGAAAAATCCTTGTATCGGTTGGTGTTTTCGCATTGCTTTGGTGGTTTGACCTTGGCTGGATGCCAGGTGCCCACTGAACTGCTCTGTCACTTCCCCCCACCTCCTCTCAGTTGGACCAGGGAAAAGAAAATAAGTTGAAACTCGTAGGCTAAGACAAAAGCAGTTTAAGGAAGAAGCAAAGCAGTGCCACACACAGAAGCAAAAGAAAAGAAAGATTTATTCTCTACTTCCCATCAGCAGGTGATGTCTGGCCCTTTTTGGAAAGCAGGCCTCCAAATGCGTAGCGGTTGCTCCGGATGACAAGCTGATGACACCCCACCCGCCCCCCCCCCCCCCCCCTACCTCGCTCCCGTCT
>JANHFX010027222.1:21663-77209 GCA_027560015.1 Chloroceryle amazona
GTGCCCTTTCCGGCCCCGCCCTTTTGTGAAACAGGGCCCCAAATTGGGTTGCGGTTGCCCCGGGTGATAAGTCGATGCCCCCCCCCCCCCCCCCGGCCTTTCCTAGATTTTATAGTTCAGCTGATGTCGTGTGGTATGGAATATCCCTTTGGTCAGTTCAGGTCAGTTCTGTCCCTTCCCAGGATCTTGTCCACCCCATCCAACTCCAGGAGGAGTGTTGAAAAACAGCCTTGGTGCTGTGCAAGCCCTGCCCAGCAGCAGCCACAACACAGGGTTGTTATTAGCACCTTTCCAGCTCTCAATGTAAAGCACAGCAGTGGGAGGACTGCTTTGGGGAGAATTAAATCCAGCTCAGTCAGACCCAATGCAGTTGCCTTAATTTTCATTTCTCTATCAAAAATGTTTGACTCTGACTAAATTAAATATTCAGTGATGTGGTACTTGAATCTTAAACAATAAGCATTCAATATATAATGAAAATCTTACAAGTTGTAATAGAAGAGATGTTTAGTATATGAGTGGGTGGGATTTTCACTATCAAAAATACCTGTATTGTTTCAGAATATCTGCTTATATTTGGTACTATTAAGAATGTGTATTTTTTTCCCCTTGACTTTGACGTTCGATATCATTCTAAGCAGCGTAAAGCAAAACTGTTAAAAACTAACCTGACCTATCATTAGGAATATAAGTACACTGTTTCCTGCTGTATCATCATCATCTCTGTCATGTTTTACACTCAGTGGTGAAAGCCAGAAGCATTTTTCTAGATGTCCACTTAGTTAAGTCTTCATTTAAAAAATGGATTCTAAAGCTGTATCTTAAAAAGTGAATTAAATTACTACTATCCTCAGAGCAGCAAATTACCTCCAAGAGGAGGACTTCTCATTTTTTATGTTCTTGGTGTCTCCCCTGCCCCACACCATACAGTAAGATAAAGATGGTTCTATTTCAAAAGCCATCTAATGTGGTTTTTATTCTATAGTTTATAATGCAAGTTGTATGTGACCTAATTGATTAAAAAAAACCCCAAACAGTGCACTCATTTTTTTTTAAATGGAGAATTTTTAATATTCCTTTATAACAATTTTATTGCTGCAGTTTCATTAGAAATATTCACATCCAAAACTTTGTTGTATTATATTTTTACAATGCAGAACTCGTAAGATCTGGCAAGTTGTAACTGGGCCTGCTTAGGTATGTTTCCATTGCTTTCATATCTGTTATTTGTCTAAATTAAAGCAGTAAGCAAAGTCACATAAATCAACTATCAATCAATAAGTGTTTTGCATCAAAGCGCGGGCAGGAAAAGTGATGATACACTTTTATTATATATAGCATCCTTTCTGTGCCATCATTCTGTAAGTGGATTTTTCTTTCTCCAGTTATCCTTCCTTTTTTGATCTGAAAACTGACCTATCAAATTCTTTAATCTTTCTCCTCTGTGCTGTGTTGACATGGGGATAGAGAAAATAGTGTGAAATGTCCACCCATGTAAATACAAAGGAAGGAGGAAGAAAGATTAGGATTTAGTAGGCTAAATTAGTTTATCCTTTAACACTGTCATTTATTTGCTAATCTGCTGGTTTATTCTTCCTGAAGTAACAGAATGATAATAAACCCCTTCAACTATTGCTTTCCAATCTGTCAGAATATGATGTGAAATTTATACAATGATTCAAAGTTTTGTACTTTGTGCAGCAGGGGGCTGTATTTACCAATGGTAGGTGAACTGATGCTTCTTGTCTTGTTTTTCTTTGGGTATTCAAAGGGTATTCAAAAAATGTATAAAGTTTTCATTTTATTGAAGGCTTAGATAAACTTCTCTCACTTTCTGGTGTTTGTCCTTTGCTTTGGAGGACTTAATAGTACAGTACTTTGTTTCATTGTAGTTTTTTAGTGACCTTATCAAGGTATTGAAAATCTGAATTCTCCTGGCACCTGAACTATTTCTTCTGTTCCTCTTTAAAGGTTATTCCTATATAGTTTTGCTCATAGTGTGTATGTATGCTGTGCGTGTAAGACAGCACTTTTTTTATGACCAGCTGTGCCCTTCAGGTCTGTATGTGTGCTTTGCATAGTTTTCTCCTGACAACCTGAGGAGGTCTCTCTCACAGCTCCTATCTAGCCTGTTCACAACAAGACAACTGTGAAATGTGCCCTTGCTCTATACACTGCAGACTACAAAAACTATGCAATAACTTTGTGGCCATAAACAGCATAGTGGTTTCTTAAATTCCTCTATTAATGTGGCAGCTTCATGCAACTGAAGCAGCTGTCCCTGCCTCCCTGAGGAGGCTGAGGAACACAGCCCATGAATATTTTTTCTCTTTGTTTTTCTAAAAAACAGCACAGATAGGATTTGATCATGTTTTTCTGCAACCGTGCTCTTGCCTAAAGCCTGTCAGCAACTGAGTTCTCTCTACAGAAACACATAATTGTCATAAAGGTCAGGTAGGAAGGTTGACAATTCTAGAACCGACAAAACCTTGGTTTTAATTCTGAATCTCTGGTGTTCTTCTTTAAAGGAAATGGTTTTGTGTTAGGTTCCATCAAAGATCTTGAGTGTTACTTCCTTGCTCATTTCAGCTCAAGCTGGTTTAATCAGTGATCCAAATAATGGGTTTTGTCCAGCAAGGAATCTGTGACTCTCTTTTTCTCAAGGTGTTGGTGGTCCCAGGAACTGTCATCCATCATCAGATCACAGCTGATTTAGGATTTTGTATCTGCTAGGAGTATGGTTGAGGATAGTAGTCTGATGAAACAACAAGCTGCCTTTTCCCTGAGGAAGCTGCTAACAATTTTTCTCAGCCTAATCAAGCAGTTTAGAAATTGCTCAGGTAAATAAAACTTTGGTGCTACAGAACAAAATTTGTGATTGGTATGGATGCTTGTTTTCTTGCTTTGCTACAAACTTCATGAAGTGGAAATTTTAGTAAAGCACATGAATTTCCTTGTTTGCCAGTGCCAACTTGTGTGGGAAAACATTCCACATACATGTATTTATTTGAAAGTCAAATATCTAGAATTTCAGGTTCTTTACAGGGTGACTCACACACTTTAAGTGTAAGAATGGAAAGGGGTTTGTATGAAGCTGTTGTAAAGGTTTCATAACACACTTTTATTATGTGGTGTTGTCTATTGGACGATTATAATTTGGTGTACAAAGATTTATGCTCATGATACCAGAGCATGCTTACAATAAATGTATTCTATGGTAACTTAATGTATTAATAGAATTGTAGCAGTCATTTAAACCTTGAATGAACTAAGGGGCAAATTTCTGTTAGTGGAGGTTTTTGCTCACAGTAGGAGTCATGCATTATTACAAGTTTACTGCAACTCTGTTTGCACGCTACTAGAGCAAGGTTGTAATTGCTTTGATCAGGTTTCCATTTAAAGACAACTTAAAAATATTATGTTTCTTTCCTGCATTTTCTTTTCAAGTTGAAGTCAAATTTAGAATGATCATCTTAAAGCGTTTTTTGTTTATGTATCAGATACAGTGTTAATATATATTTCTTTATGGTTTAGGTTTAACATTGTTTTTCACTTGCTAGTGATTTTCAGTTTTTCTCTATTGAGAACAGCCATCTAATTAATGAAGTTTGGGGAAAATCATGTCACTTTTTTTCCCTGAGTAGGGTGGTTGATTCATTATCATAATTCAGAGAAGAACAGACTTTTTTCCCCCTTTCTGTAGGTTTACTTGAAGAAAAAATTTATGACCTTTTGATCTGAAAAAAACAACCGAACCAAACCCTTCAACTGTTATATTTTTCAGGAGGGCATAGCAGGGAGTGGGAGCTGGTAGTGACAAAACAATTTACTTTGGTTCTTAAGGTACCTAGAAAAGTCAGATTTGCAGAAAGATGTATGTGTGTGGTTTAAAGAAAGCCTAGTTTCCTCAGGAAATGGCATATGACTGTGCTGTCTATCTCTTGCCAGTAACTTTTCAACCTGTTGCCCAGTTTCATTTTTAAAAAGGTATAAAAAATATCAGACCAAATAAACTCAAGTTTTAACCTAGTTGTCTATGGGTGGAAATGTGAGGCCCCAAATAGTACGACCATTGTGATGAAGGCTAACAGAGCATGACCATTTTGTCTTTTGGGCAGGAGCCTAACAGCATAGGCCTTGCTCTGTGCTAACCACAGCATTCTCGTGGCAAGAGTGTCACAGAGGTAACAAGACACAGAGCGTGCTGAGGTGTGGGATGAAATGTAGGGCCTGTTCCACAGGAAACCAATATTCATTGCCTCTGCCTCTTGCAGAGTGTGAGTGTGTGGGGTCTTAGAGGTGGTGTCTTCCTGCAAGAAGATGATGTCTCTGCGGTTATGATGCATGCTCAGTGCTGTACCACTGTTCTTTATAATCTGATTGAGATCAGGAGGTCACATGCATAGGATATGGCGGATGCTTCACTTAATTTCTGTGCCACCATACTCTCTTAGGAATGAGAAAGCAGCTTCTTATTAATCTTTATGCTTATCAATGAGCCCATACTGGAGTGTCAGATGTACAAGGCTGATCTCTCTGTGTTCTTCATTGCCATGTTGCTTCTCCCAAGCAGTTGACTCATCACATGGCTGCGTACCTGTTCTTGCTCAGCTAGAAGTTGTCAAGGTTGGGAGATTTGCCTGTTGGGCTATTAGATAAATAACGCTGTCAGTGAATCTTGCAGCACTGTTAAATCATTAATGTATTTAATGCAAAAGCCCCCACTTTAGTTTGAGGTGGGGAGATGCTGTGTTTTAACTGCAGCTGTCAATTAAGCACTGTGCAGTCACTTGGTTGCGCCCTGCCCCCAACCCATGGGATGGGGAGGAGAATTGCAGGAAAAAAAACCAGCTCATGGGTTGAGATAAGAACAGTTTAATAATTTAAATAAAATATAGTATTATCTTTTCATTACTATCATAACAAAAAAAGAGAAATAAAATCCAAGAAGGACAAGTGATACACTGTGCTATTGCTCACCACCAGCTGACATTGTGATGCCCAATACATGCACTGTGATGGGTCCTCCTGGCCAATTCCCCCAGTTTATATACTGAGCATGATGTGCTGTAGTATGGAATATCCCTTTGTCTGGTTCAGGTCAGCTGTCATGGCTATGCTCTCACATCTTCTTGTGTGCCTCTTTGCTGGCAGAGCATGGGAAACTGAAAAGTCCTTGATTTAGGATTATTACTACCTAGCATCAATTAAAGCATCAATGTGTTATCATTATTCTCATCCTAAATTCAAAACACAGTACACTACCAGTTACTAGGAAGAAAATTAACTCTGTCCCAGCCAAAACCAGGACAGGAGAGTATTGGATGAGTATTGAACTCTTTTCATAACAGTTTTTAATCAAAGCATAGAATAGCATTTTGTGGTTGGATTTCACATATTGAAAAGAAATAGGAACATTTATCTTAATTATGTCACTCTTATGGCTACCAACATAGTTCTGGTATCACTGACCATAAAAGAAACAGTAAATAATTTTTTATCATCACTGATGAGATCACAGTCTGTTTAATTTCTTCCCTTGTGGTTTCTGACTCGCTTACTTCAGCTGCTGCAATAAGTAGGAATATTGCCTTTGTGTTCTGGTGCTTTCTGTATTCACACTGAAAGGGGAGAATGACACGCTGATACTGTACAAGCTTCTGTGATGAGAATGTTAGATGTCAATATGTGCAAGGTGAAATAGCTCAAAAATGTTCTTTCTTTGAAAGTAAATAATCTCTGGCATATTTGTTAAAGACTTCTCTGATAGGACTTACTGGAACAAACTATGCTATTCCTTATAGTTTCATAAAACTGTGGAAAAATAAAGTTTCCTATACAACTGAAATTGCTGTAATATAGTTACTGTATTTATATGGGAGAGATTAGAAAACTTAGCTTGCTACTGGAAGAAGTAAAGATAAGTGAGTATTTTCTATCCTTGGTTGGTGTTTTGAATGGAGCATTAATGGTACAATAGTTTCAACAGGTTTTACTCCATTGCATTCAGAGGTTTCTATAGTAATTACTATGGCAACACTGATGCAGAAAATGTTCCCACAGGAACCCAGCTGTGAATAATAACTAACAACTGAAAACATTTTGCTTTTACATCTCAGGTTAAATATCCCTTTGGAGATGATGGAAATGGTGAAAGTGTGGGGTTTTTGCTTACTTAATAGCAAGTCTTTCTATTACATACAAATCCAGACATTATGAAAGGAATTTTTGGTTTCAGAGTACATACACGCTTTGAATATATTGCTAGAATTTCATCCCTCAGACCAATTAAGAGTATTAGAAACATTAGGTGTAAAATTTGGCACCAGCTTCAGATATTTCACATTGTACAGAAACTTTCAATGCCATATATATGTAGTCCAAAAATTTTCCACTCAGTAATTGAAACTTAGCTTTTGTTAGCAGAATTATTTGTTATGTAAATGGGTTTATATAATTCTTGAAGATAAAACTATCTTGATAGCCTTCTGACCTCACTGTGCAATGAAGAACAAGATCACACAAGTCACATGGCAGAGGTCACTGTTTGTTGATTTCAGTGACTAGTTATAAATTGCCTTCAAAAACTCTTCTGATTTTTGCAGGAATAAATTTGTCAGTGTTTGTATTAAACAGAATATCCTGATGTCAGAGGATGCAATATTTATTTAAACTGTTTGTTGTTAAACCCAGCTATCCTTGCATTTTTGAGCTGGCTTCTGTGCATATAGTTGTCTTGTTTATTTATTGCACTTACATTCGGAACAAAGGGGAGAAGAGTCCACTGTTTATGATATGAATAAACCTTTAAACTTGAAAGCATTTTAGAGCTTGATTTGGTAGCTTTACTGTCGTGGAGTAAGACAGAATGCTGTGGAACTCAGGGGATTTATGGCCACAGTAAGAAGTCCTAATGAGTTATATCAAGCAAGGGAAATGAAAGTAATTAAAAAATACGTTCAAGCTGAATAAGAAATTTGTGAAGATTACTTTATTAAATATGAGGAGAAAAACATTTTCGAAGCTGGTAGTTCTTACAGTTATTTATGCAGCTTAATAGGAGTTACTGTGCAGATGGAAATGAAGATGAAATTAATATGAAATCAGTGTTTAATTAGGGTTCCTGCAGTGTACAATCTGCTAATAATTCAAGTGAAAGTCTTAGAAGAGAAAATACCTTTAAAAACTAAAAGTTGAGTAGTTTGATCTTGATGTCTTGTACGTATGTATCACATACAGCTTTAAAGTTTGATTCAGGCCCTCTTGTAGTTCTTTTTGGTACACATAACAAAAATAAATATATATATTGGCAGCTTACTAAAGAAAACTGCTTATATTTGGTATATAACTTGTAGAAATGTTTGCTTGTGTACAGATGTTTCAGCTGTGAGCATCTGAAATATTTTATTAAACCTAGTTTAGTTTATTGTACCTATTGATTGTAGTAGTTGTATCAAACTGTAAGTGTTCTCTCCAGGTTTCCCCTAAAAGAGCTTACCTTTAAAACAGCACCCAAAGGAAAAAAATATATAAAAATAAAATAGAAGTTATGGGACTTTAAACTTCTAAATAAAAAACTCTAGAAAGAGGGAAGGGTCATTTGACAAAAATTTAAGCTTTTTCCCTCGGACTTGATGTGAATATTGAAACTCTGGTCTGTCTGCATTGAAGTTACAGGAGGAATTGTAAAAATTGTAAAAACAAGTCTTCATGTAAGAATAATCCTGCTCAATGCAACAGTGTTACAAGAAGTTACAATCCTCTGTAACTGATCCCATTTAATAAAAGCAGGTTTCCTTCCTTGACTTACTGCAGTATCCTTGAGAATGAGGTGTGAAAAGTATCTTACAGCATGCTTTAAATGGCAGACAACAGTTTTTCACTTTTCAACACAGAGAAGCCTCAAAATTGACTACAGACTTTATGGCACAATGATATTTGACATTTTTGTTACAAACCCAACATTTTTGGCCTTTTCAGTTGAAATCCAGGCTATGATACAGAAAAAAAAAAAGTTTCAAATGGAGGGACAAGGAAATAGCAGTACAGGAGCTTTAAAATCTTGTATTGACATGACATGCCCCCAAATGTTACTTGTTTTAAATAGCATTACCCTCTTTATTTTATCCTTCTGATCTTTCTAAATGCCCGTTAGTGAACTACGGTATCACAGGAATTAATGTTTGCCTTCAGAAGGAGAGCCAGATGATACAAATCCAGACAAAAAGGATTTTCAGAAAACACCCATTTCCTTTTATGAAGAACATGATGTGATGTTACTTGAATGATCATTTTGAGGGTGTTAGTAGCTTCTCTACAGGCTAACTGAAAAGGCTGTTTGGTTGGATTTCATGGACTGCTAAGAAATGCCTTTGTCTGCTTTCTCTGGATGGAACAGGTTTTTTTTTTTCTGTCTAACCCATAAGTATCCAGTCTTGCTGAACTAAGTGGATTTCCCAGCCTTAGGTTCTCAATGAGAGCTTACATCTGTTTTGAAAACAAAATGGAATAGATTTACTCTCTTTCCTTGAGCTGTGAATATTGTGAGGTTTTTGCCCAGCGGCTTGCTTTTTCTGATGCTCTCAGGATGGGGCCATTTAAGAATTACCATCAGATCTTTTCCCTGTGGATCCCAGGATCTTATCTGGCTGGCTGGCTGTAGGATTGTTCTCTTTGTAAAGCATTCCACATGTATCTGTGATACAGTGGTAGGATGTGGTAAAAATTAACAAACATGTCAGTGCCTCTTCTTCTTCCAAGTATTATTGAAATGCTATAGGAATACTTTTAGGCTGTGTTCAAAGTTAGCCAGTGAATAATCTTTCTAGTCTTAGCTTTTACAGTATTCACGAAACAGGGATATTTTGTTACAGAAACATAATACATAACTCTCTTCTCATCCCCAGCATTTATACCTACAGCGTTTTGACCTTTGTCAAACAGCAGAAAAGCTGGCACCCTTTCTTGTTGGCTAGTAGCCAGGGCTTTTTGCTTCAGTTGTGAACAGAGTTCACAGATATCAAGGAGGATGGTTTTATAGTAGTCTATATCAGACATAACTTATTGCAATAGCCTGCACTAGTTACAGATGAAGAAATAAATTGTGTTTAAAGCTTTAAATTAAGCCTGTATTTCTTCAGAAGGTTAAATATTACATCATTAGGAATATCTGACTTCTAGATCAAAATGTAGAAATTTAATTTGTCTTGAGATTTTTTTTCCTCTTTCACAATATTATTATTAATTTTTACAAGAAATTAATCAAAAGCAGAAATGAAAACAAATGCATTTTGCTTCATCTTTGGGTTTTATTAGTGATGGGATATTCTACGATGCCGTGCATTGATTCATAGCATAAACATCTTCTGAGGAAGGCCTTGGAAAAGAGTAGGTGTTGGACAGCTCACTGGTAGATGAGCCTGCTTCAGTGATGCAGACTTACGTCTGTGTGTATGCAGAATCCCGGGGGCTGGTTGGCTTTTTGTTTTTGTTTTAGGTTGGTTTTTTTTTCCTTAATTCATTTAGGACATGTAATTCATGGTAATAGGACAATAAAAGGTTATGTTAGTATTCTGGAAGTCAGTCCAACTAGTAAAGATCTGTCATCTGTTTTATCCTTGGTGGATACTTCTTTTCCCCACAAGGTACTACCTGTTCAATCTTGCTTATTTAAGTGTGGCATTCTTCCCTCCTCACCCTTATAGAACCATAGCTCCAACCCCACTGCCATGGGCAGGGACATTTTTCACTGGAGGTTGCTCAAAGCCCCATCCAATATGGCCTTATCTATCACTAGATGCTATGGGAGCTTGAATAGCTCATGAGATGCAGAATTAGACTGTGGTAAATTGAACATAGACACAATCTTTGAGATGCTTTGATTTTTAGGAAGAAAAACTTATCAAGCAAAATCTCCATGGGAACTACATATGAGTTTTAAACTATTCTGAGCCAAATGCTACTGTATTGAATTTTTGTGTTGTGGGTTTTTTGTTGTTTTGTTTTTCCCTTCTGGAAAAAGAATAAAATTTTTCCACAGTCTCCTTTTAGTGTCAAGATGCACAGGCCTAACATGAAAGAGGAATAGTGTTTGAGATTTCAAGTGGTAGAGTCTGATTTTTATTAAAGAGGTCAAACCACTCTTGGTTTGTGTTTTTTTTTTTTCCTACTTTTAAAATCAGTACCAAGATAACATTAATCTATTGTTATCCAAAACTGAAAATATCTAGAGAATCAGTGTTGTTCAAATATAAAATGCTCTTGCATATCTCAGGCTTCACCAGGTAAATCACTTTGATTTTTGGTTTGTTTTTTTTTTTTTTTTTTTTGGTGCGTGTAATTTAGTATCACAAATATCCCAGTCTGTTAAAAAAAATTTGCTTTATGAACAGTATATTAGTGTACACTTTTGCGAAATACTGAGCAGATGATATTATAAAGAACAGTTGTGAGCAGTAAGTGCTATTTATTATTAATCAGTATCTTCATAAAATATTTATAGCTGTAGTAACAACCTTTATTTCTGCAGATTGAAGAGTTTTTACTGAGCACAGCTTGTCTCTAAGTGGTTTGAGCTTTCCTTTTATTATCTGAATATTCATGTAGATTTCTGAAATGCACTTTTATCTTCAAACAGACATAGCAGCTGAGTATTTTAAACAAAACGCAAGCAGCTCAGATATTCATATCTTAAAAAAATACTGTTGTAGTCAGTGCTTCTATGTGCAGAAAGACTGAGGGATAAGATGAAGATGTAAAGGTTATGTGAGCTTAATATAAACTGCCAGAAATTGTTCGTTAACCTTGTCATCATGCTTCAAGACACTCTTTTTAGTAAATGCAATAGAAAATTTAAACTAATCAATGCATGTTGTAGTCTTTAGATTCCTTATATGTACTTATACTTATTGTCATTATATAACTAACCTACAACATAGTAAAGGTTGCACAAAAAACCTCTACTGATTTATTCTGGGAGGGATGTTAAATTGGTGTCTAAAAATTCTGTCTAAATAAAGATTTCAATCAGGATGTCTTTGTCCAAAAGATACTTTTAGTATATCTATTCATGGTGTGTGTGTGAGAGAACCTAAACAGAAAACCTTGCACATCTTAAGGACAAAAGTATTATTTTATGACTTAATTATTTTCCTTAGTATCGTCAGTGAAATTTGGGGAATATAACTGGGTTCTATCCTGAGTTTTATGCTGAAGTAATAGTTGTAGGTCATATTCAGTATTTTCAAAAAATCTGCACTGACGCGTCAATACTATTACTCCTGCTGACAGGTGAAAAAATAAATTTTCAAATTTTAATTCAAGGTCCAAGGCAGAATTAGCATATGCTAGGTATTTACTACTTAAACTCAACAGCTATAAAATACCGGGGTCATTTTTTGCAAAACCATTTTAAGAATGATCAATGTTTTGTTTCTAGACAAGCCTTTACAGTGATGTTGGTTTACTATGAGATACTGGATTTTTTTCTGAATGCAAGCAGCATTCAGAGAAATGTGTATCTTTTTTATTAATTCAGTATTCCACAATAAAAACCAACTGATGTTTATCTTTTTGTGGAGCTTCTTGTCTTTATTGTGTACACACTTCTGTAATACATACTTAGCTGTGAGAAAGAAAGCATTTCTCTAGCTGTGATAGTTTATTTCATGGTTTACGTTGTTCTTTCTCTCATTATTTTTTTTTCCCCCTCCATCTTTAATGTTTTCTTTTGTTGTAACTTCTACCTACTTATGCTAGTGATGATTTTATTATTGCTCTGGTCAGTAAATTATTGTATTTCCAAACCAAGTGGGTTTAATACACCTGTTGATATAGTATGCCTCCTACCAAAGTGTAACATGTATCAGTTATTTCAAATATAATCTTCAATATCAGTTATTTCAAATATAATCTTCAACAGTTTTGTATTTTTTTATTCTGTGATTTAATTTTAATACAAACAGGCTGTTTCTTAACTTATAAACTGCTGCAATTCAGAAAAGATGTCTCTAGTAAACAATGTTCAGAAGTAACAGTAGTAGCGCCCAGTAGAAAAAAGCACAAGACATTAATTTAAGATATATTTCAAAAAATCTGCAGTACTCTTTTTCAGTACAGTTCTCACTGATGATGACAGTTGGAATAACCAAGAGATCAATGTAACTTGAAGATAGTGAAGGACCAAGATGAAAGCTGTGAATGTGTTCTTGTTTTTGGTAGAGCTGTATTTTGTTGCTTGAGGTGCAGTGGAGAACCAGAGCTTGTATTTTACACTATTTTCATTTAGGGAAAAATACTGGTTCAGAATGGTCGACATAATTTCTGAATATGTTTAGCCTAGATCACTGCAATTTATGGGAACAGAGAGATTTCTAAAGCAGGCTTTCAGGAAGACAGTAGGACAGTACTTTTGCAGTTTTCATATCTTGGTAAGTTTGAGATGGGCTATAGGAAATGATTGCTTATAATGGGAAATGGGACTTGATGTATTTCCTGTGTTCCAGACTTAAACTTTGAATACCCCTGATAGAACAGAAAATAGGGAAGTAACAGACAGGCTAGATGCATTAAAGTGAAAGTTTTTGAAATAAGTTATTTAAGGCAACCCATAGGGTAGTAAATGAGTGCAATATTTCAGTCTGATTTGTGTTCAGTGGAAGAGGGCTGCACACACTAGGTGAAAAAACAATTTGTGAAGAATTGTGTTATGCCCTGTAACAGATCAGGCCAGTAAGTCATGGGGGAACATACAGTGACTTTGATATGTTTCACTGTTTTGTTTTTTTTTTTAAATTAACTCTTTCTGTTAAAACTGGCTCGCTTCATTTAAGGCTCTTTAATAACTCTAGAATAGTATTAAAAGTGGGAGTCAGCATACCAGTGTGAATAAAGAGAGGTTCATTCTCACCTAGGGGGTTCTAACTGACAAGCGAATGAACATGAGCCAGCAGTGTGCCCAGGTGGCGAAGAAGGCCAATGGCATCCTGGCCTCTATCAGAAATAGTGTCACCAGCAGAAGTAGGGAGGTGATCGTCCCCCTGTACTCAGCACTGGTGAGGCCTCACTTTGAGTACTGTGTCCAGTTTTGGGCACCTCAGTACAAGAGAGAGATTGAGGTGCTGGACTGGGTGCAGAGGAGGGCAATGAAGCTGGTCAAGGGACTGGAGAATAGATCATATGAAGACCATTTGAAGGAGCTGGCTCTGTTTAGTTTGAGGAAGAGGAGGCTGAGGGGAGACCTCATCACTCTCTACAACTACCTGAAAGGACATTTGTAGAGAGGTTGGTGCTGGTCTCTTCTCTTGGGTAATTAGTAACAGAACCAGAGGGAATGGCCTCAAGCTGAAACAAGATAGCTTTAGACTAGATACTAGGAAAAAATTCTTCACGGAAGGAGTGGTGGGATATTGGAACAGGCTGCCCAGGGAGGTGGTTGAGTCACCATTGCTGGATGGATGTGTTTAAGCATTGCTTAGATGTAGTGTTGGAGGATATGGTCTAGGGGAGAACTCATAGTGTTAATGGTTGGACACAAAGATCCCAAGGGTCTTTTCCAACCTAAATGATTCTGTGATTCTGTGAAAATGAAGTAAGGCTCTTGACTGATAAGGAAGGAGGATACTTGTGAAAACTGGCAAATTGTTGATTTAATTTTGTCTACTATCTGTAAAGTCTGTCTGTTGTTGTGGAGTCTGGGATGCTTTCAGTGAATGGGAAAGCTACAGATTGATGAAAACATGGTTAGTCATCAGTTTTCTAATGGAGGGCCTTCAGTTTAGTGGAGGTGAATGATACAGCAAACATTGCTTATTACAGAGTTCACAGTTCTTGTTACAGAATGACTGTGGGGAGAGATTTTTTTAACGAAATTTCTGTTTCTTTGTAACTGTTGTCTAAAGTATCATAAATACTGCTGTATTGAAGTTGAAATGTCTGTTTCCCCTGTATGCGGCTTAATTAAAATAGAGCTAGAGCAGTTCTTAATAAAATGGGACAATAAATGTATGAACAATATTAAAATATCAAGGAGAAAAATGAGCAAACCTAAGTTTAAACATGAAGGGTTTTTTTATTAGAAGTGACTAAGGAGCACTACTCTATAGAAAGCTCACTGTACTTCTTGGGAAATCTGAACCTGGTTCTGGTGTGAAATCATCTGTGAATAAAAAGGGTGCAAAACACTGTTAGGACAATTGATAATTGGTGTAACTTGCTTTTGTTAATCATATTTTCTCTTTTCATCATGTAGTTATAGTTCCAGTGAGGCTTTTGGATTAGAAATTCAATGTCATAATATTTTAACTTGGAAAGCTGTCGTAGGAAGATTTATTAGTGGGAGAGTCTTTAGTGCTGAAATCTGTGATGTGTGCTGTCTTGTGCTTTTTAATAACTTTATCAATGTGCTTCAAATATTGATATTCTTTCTGGTTGGCTGGCTGCTAGAGTGAAAAACTGTGAAGAATTACATCTTAGCCTTTGATGTTAAAAAAACAACTCAACTGTCAGTATGTTATTTGCATTATGTTGGCATCTGGAAATGTCTGCTCTGATAACAGCTCTATAATGTGTTTTAGTGCATGTTATAAGAAAAATGTCTATATGCAAAATATTTTACACCAAAATAGAGAAGACGGAAGAAAAAGACAGAAGAACAAGACAGAAGTATTACTATCCTGGCTCTACAGAAAATAAACTGGGGCACAGTACATTGGAGTCCTTCAGGAACTATAAGCAACAGGAATGACTTCTACATCTTTCTTGTGTTAGTCCAGTGCTTTAACTGAAAAACATCTGTCCTGTTATTGTTGGATGGGGAGGTTTTGAATGCAGCCATTTAATTTGCTGGGGGTTTTTTAACAGGGTTTTTTTTTTTTATTCCTGTTATTATTTGTGATCACTTTGTAATGTGGATAATTGCATGGTTGGAGTTGTAGTGTGCTCAGCATTTAGGTCCTGCTTCCAAACTATTTCTTGGTTTGGTCAACTCCCAACAGTCAGTCAAGCTTTGATCTGACTTCACGTGTAAAATCTCAGCAATGTTTACCTAGCTTTGTAAAGTAATTTAAGATCTTACTGGTGAAAAGCACTCATTAAGAGTGGAGAATGTTATGATTACTTTTCATAAACAATTGTACAGAAATAATTACAGGTCAGGAGAAAGGTTTTGGAAGGTGTAAAAAAACAGAAGTCAGCTTCTAATTTTTAGCATCACACAAGGTATGGCTAGGTTGCTTTACAGTGGTGCTTCACTATTAGGATTACAGGCTTTTTAGTGTCCCCATGTAGTACAGCTGGCAGACTGCACCATCTTGCAACACATGACATAATTGTAACATCATAGACCCACACTGTCAGGTCAGGGTTGTCTCTGCTAGTAGGAGTAATAAATTGTTGTCAAACATCAAGTCACGGTGGCTCTGCAGGCTCATAAGTCTGCCATGTCCCTTAGCTCTCAATCTGAATTAAAACATTTAACTAAACTGGAGAGTGAAACCTGTCAGAAGTACAGCAAAGGAAATCTAAGGTGTCGTAGTACTTGAAGCCTGTGTTTTTCTGTTCTCTCTGTTGTCACTCTGATATGTAAAACATGACAGCTAAAAAGTTAAACACTTCTTTGTCTTACCTTTCAGGCAGAAACAGCAGAAACAGACCAATTTTTCCTTGTTTCCTCCTACCAAGGGATGGAATTTCAGAGGGGTAAGTTTGTTACTATTTTGTTCATAGTCTGTAGCATGCCACCCTGCTTCACTCTGTCCTAGTGTAACTTTGTAGTTAAAACATGATCTGCAAGGACTAAAATCCTGGCAAAATGATTACAGAGTGGAATTTTAAATTTTGTGACCTTGCAAAAACGCTTTCTAAAAAACCCAGCTTTTCTTTGTGATTGGCTGACTTATTATGAGGGGCAGGAAGATAATTTAATGTAAGTGGGCTAACATACAGTGTGATTTAAAAAGACAAAAAAAAGGTGTGTTTTCACATTAGTTTTGCTGTTGTATTTTCAGATAGGTACTCTCTTTTTAAGTGCTTCTTTAAATATTTGTAAAGTTACTTATTGAAAGCTGGTATATATGAATTTTGCAGAAGTACAGTTGAAGAATTATAGCAAAAATTACATGGATTTCTTAGAAGGCAGAAGGGACTATGTTTTATTCCTCTTTGGATGGCTGAGCAAGGAAATACGGAAACATATTCCCAGAGTGAGTGAGAGAGAAGGTACATGAAAAAACAATGCAAGTGAAACTGAGAACCTTAATATTTGCTGGGTGGTATCAGGAGCTTTTATTCATGTCTGCTTCAGGTTTCAGAGGTATACTTCTTATGTACATTAATTCTTTCAGAGTCATGTTGTCCCTTATGACCTGTGAAGCCTTCTACACCATTTGTTGAAAAATTTGTAATATGATGATGAGTGGCTTTCAAATGGCAGTGGTGTGTTTGCCATGCATATAAGTACTGTAGCCTGGGCTATAGTCTAGAAGTTGTTGTCACTGCATGTTTTATCTAAGTCATAGTGTTACAGTAATCTTTTGGTTAAAGGAAGGGCTTTTCTGCCTTGCAAACTTCATTTGGCATAATTAACAGTAAATTACCATTACGTGTAAGTGGTTTGACTTATACTGAACCTAAAGAGTTCAGTTTGCCTTCAGGAGAGCATATAAATGTGCTTTCTCTGAGCTTCTTCCAACAAAACATTTAAGTAGAAGGATATTACTTAAATGCTTTGCTGAAAGGGTAAATGGCATTGACTGGCTTACTCTTCTGTGTTAGTCATAATATGGTAAACTTTGTTAAAACAAAAAATATTTTTCCCAGTACCTGAAATGGAGTTTTGCATTCTAATTTGATATTTTAAACAAAGTATCCACCATTGTTTACTGTTTTTATTTTCACTGTCTATTTCTTGAACTGCAATGCAAAAATACAGGGATGAAGTTGTCAGCATTACTGAGAAAACAGTTCCTTCACAACAGCATTGTCAAAGATACAGAGAAAATACCAACAACCTCTAATCTGTAGATTAATTACAAACTTCAGAGACCGTTTAAAAGTAAAATTGACTCTGGTATTTCTCCCAGTTCTCATCTATGTTGGAAAAGTAATTGAGGAAGAAGAGTAGGTATGAAAGCAGTAGGAAGAGTACTGTAGGTGTAAGTTGTTTCTGGAGAAATGGTGATCCCATGTTCAGAGAGCAATAGCTCACTGGAACTAAGGGCTTAGGGTTGGTAAGTGTGGCAGTATGAAAGCTGTGATGCAAGCTGCATGGCCTAGGTGGAGTGGGCTGGTACATGAACAGTGGAGAACTGGGGATTATGAAATTTCAGAATCAAGAAGAGAAATGAAGAGCCTGAAAGGAGGTAGGAATACTTAGTATTAGAGAAAACGGACAGTGAGTAAAGGATCTTCAAACTGCCTTCTTCATGTGTAGAAATGGAAGATCTGTGGGAATTATCTGCCACCTTATTTTTAAGGAAACTTAGGGAATTCTAACATAGATATCAAGTTCTATAGTTCTAATATTTAATTGAATACATAGTAATTTGCAGTTGCAGTTAATTGTTTTAAATGATCTACTACATCAAGGGAAGAACCTGTATCAGTTGTTCACTTGATCTGTGTGGATGCTGAAACCGAGACGGTTGAGCACTGGAAAAGAGAGCTAAGACTCTGACGTGTGCATTGTCTCAGCGTCAACTTTATTATGATGGATGGAAAAATTGCGTTATGAAAAGTCCAGTGAGCAGACTTGTCGCAAAGGTTTTCATGCACATGGTGAATGATAAAAGGTGAACTTTGATGTCTTTACTCAAACAAGACTTAAATCTTACTGGGTAAAAGAACTAAGTTAATGTTGACAGTGGGAGCAGTGCCATGCTTGAGTATAACAAACAAAACTCTGGAGCTGACTTATCTATAGCTATGAGGTTTTTTTAAATATCTGTGCTGTTTCTATATTACAGACTATAATACAGAATCATTTCAACAGTCACGAATAATAGAGAATAAAGTGATTAAGCACCAAATTGCAACGTGTTTATCTGCCTATCCTCACTTTGCAGTTAGTTCACTGACTAAATATCTCTGCATCTTGCTGATAAAGTCAGCATGTTAAAACATCCTTGAATGTATACCAATCTAAAACCTCAACGTAAGATAAGGGAGACCCAGATGACAAACATTACCCAAGAACTCCTCTGCACTTCCCTTTTCCTCTCCTTACTTGAATGTATTTCATCATAAGAAGCTTTTTTCCGCGTTGGGCAGCTCTTTTGATCCCTACAGAGATCACATTTAATTCTCTCAGTGGGTATTTCCATGTCAAGATACTATCATTTATGTGTTTCTACCAATGCTGCAATTTTTAGATAATGGTGGAAATTGTTCCCAGAACTTTGAACACTGTTTAGGTATCAGTGGGGATAAGGGAGGGATTTTTATTTTCATTTTTTTTTCTTTGTAATAAAGAAGCTAATCCTGGTATAGACTAAATTTAGACAGAGTAGTGTGATTGCATCACTATATGCTCCTCCTCCCTATCCACAAGACATCAGGTTAATTTGGTCTTTTGAGAGATTGGGTAGTCAGGTGTCCAGCAAATGGACTATTTTAGAGGGAAGGAATTGTAATTTCAGAAGAAGAAACACAGCAACTTCAGACATAAGACTATTGCAGGCTGGACAGACACTGTAATGGGAAGACCAGAACACAGGAAATGAGGTGGTGGATGTGATACTTAGAGTAGAAAAGGAATGAAGCAAGGGAAAGATACTGGGGTAAGGACAGGAGAAGGAAAGAGAAGGGAGCTTCAACTTGGGAAGAGGGATTGTCAGGATGAGGAAAGCAAAGAGCAGTGAAACATGGGCAAGAGAGAGTAAAAAGGGATAAAGTACAGAAATAGAGAAAAGCAAGTGAGTGTGAAAGCGGAGAGGTGGAAGATGGAGCATTCAGAGAAAAGGTCAAGAATGTATATAAAGAACAGAACACCACAGATCTTAGCACAGAGACTGGTGTTAATCCTATTTTTTCTTTCTCTTCTGATTGCCATTCACTCTCTCTTCTCATCTCCATGCCACCTTTCCCTGCAGATAGAAGGCTTTCCTCAGCACCGATTTTGCTGCTTTCACCATTCAATGTGCTGCTCCTGCTGTCTGTGGAAATAATGTGCTAGGTTGCCACGTAGAATGGGAAACAGTTTGTTTTAATAAAGCATCCCATCAAATGAGGATCACATTTGTACCATCATGCATGCACAGTTAGAATATATAAAAATTAAAGCTTCTGTGGTTGTTTGCTAGTTAATGATAAAGTCTTGAGTTACATACTTGTGTGCTCTTTTTTTTTTTCTATAGTAGTAGTGAGGATTATTTATAAAAAAAATTCCAAATTCAAGAATACTGAAAATCTCTCCTGAGGAGTTTCAGCTTCTTTATCTGTTTCCCCTTCTGCTCCCTTACCATTAATCACTTCCGGATATTCCCATCAGGATGATTTTCTAGACTTAGTTATGTGAATGGTGGGCTCCTGTTACTTAAAGCCTTTAATGTATTTACAAAAGCAGTTTGCAAAAGCAGCGGAATGTAATAGTCTCACAAAATGATGACGCTTCAGATGGCTATGAGGAAACTGCCATACAGTCAAAAGAAAAGCAGGTGTGTGCTCACTGAAGAATATTGGGGTTGTAGACGTAACTGAAGAGGATGCTGGTTTTGTCTCTGCTTATCATTTCTCTCTACTGTTCCACCAAGAGCTAGCATAATTTCCTGCTTATTTTAAACATACAAACCATTACAGTGACTTCTTGATTTCTTTCCCCCTACATACCAAATTTGGCTAAGGAACTTTAGTGCTAAAAAGAAATAAATACTTAAATCTAAACATTTTCTACTTGATATCGTTTGAGATGTGTTTGGAGTGCAGTTGCCTGAAGATTGAAGATAATTTACTGCAACTAGGCTTCTTCCCATTTCCTCCTTTTTAGTTTCCTTTTTAGTTTTGCAAAAGCATTTAACTAACCAATGCGGTCACCTATGAGGAAGACTGATATAATTTATGAGAAGCTTGACATAGAAATGTGCTAAATATGCTTAAGGCCAACTTTAGATATGCAAGTGGTTTCTTTACCCAGAAACACACTTGCAGCAAAACTAGCAAAGAGACCTTTCATGCCAAATGGGAGGAGTTCCACACTTTTCAGGCTGTATTTATTAAACAGTATATTTATTTTGTGCTGACTGGCAAAATTCAGTTACTCCCTTCAGGGTGCATGAATCTAAAGATAAAAGCTGCTAAGAGAGATCACAGAATCATAGAATGTTTTAGGCTGGAAAGGACCTCTAGAGGTCATCTGGTATCACCTCCCTACACAGGTAGGGACATCTCTACCCAGGGCAGGTTGCTCAGAGCCCCTTCAAGCCTGACCTTGAATGACTCCAGGGATGGGGCCTCTACCACCTCTCTGGGTAACCCCCTCCTGCAGTCTATCACTCTCATATTAAAGAACTTTTTTCTAATATCCAGTCAGATGTTCTTTCTCAGCTTTAACTTGATGATTAATTACATAAATTACATAATTACATACTACCATGAAAAGTACCTCTTTGCCTCTCCTGGATTCTGACTTGTTTTACTTAATGTCCGTATCCACTGATACTCTTTTTCTTGAGCAATGTAACAGATGCTTAATAGAAGTATCAGAGAGGCCTTTATTTATACTTGTTAAAGCAAAATTACACACTCATATCTTTAGTTGAAATGTGCTTAAATACCATTATCTTGCAGTATGACCAATATGATTTGAAACCATGTTACTATATGTTGATAAGTGGTTTTCTGTTATTTTAATATACTTGGATATTGTATGCACAGTTTAAGTAGCTTTCTCCGGGGGGAGTGTGTGTGTGTGGTGTATTTGCTTTGCATAATTGATAGCATAGCAGTGAGCCGAATAGTTGTATGGCAGAAACTAGTTCTTTCACATGTCATGGAAAGACTGCCCCACACGGGGGCATCCCGGCTTTGCCACGCCTGCTCTGATCCTGTGTACTCATCTCTTTCCCTCTCTGAGTCCTGTTTCTTACGTCCTACAGTAGGTTAAAGAGATGCTAGGTGGGTGCTTAATCCCTAAACCGTCTCGTCCCCCTTTCTTTTTAAAAAGAAAAAGTATAAAATTCATTCTCTTTCCTCTTCTCTAGCAGATGATGTACTTCTGTGCTCCACCTGCTCCTTTTAGATCTATAAGGCTTTCTTCTCCCAGTCAGTTGCAAGCGCTTCCATTTCAGAGCTTACCACAGAACTTCTCTTTTGCTGTCTTTGTTCAGGTTTGCTTTTATTCTGCCGTTGTGGAGGTGCTGTTGTGCCTCTGTCCAGCATTGACCTTTCTTGGGCCAGAAAGTCTCTGACACCTGATATTAGAAGCACTGTTAAGTGCTTTCTGCTGTAATATGTTAGAAGATGGATGCTGTGAACATAGAGTCTGTATAATGGGCTTAGTAGAAGCTGAGTTTCTCTGTAGTCTAGCAGTTCTTTCTTAGGAGTATTGCAGAAGCCAGGGAAACTTTACTTCAGAGTAGTGAGAGCAGCAATGAAGGGGGCAATAGGAGCATTAAAAATTCCTTTCCCTGATAGATAATTTTTAGTTCAGAAGACTAGAGCAGGTAGACACCCTGGATACTGATTTTTATTTGTAAAAGAGATTGTTTTGAAGACTTCTTGCTTCATCTATGGGTGGAGTTTTAAATGGTTTAGCTTATTATTGGTTTTGTTTTTGAACAAACCATTGGAGCTGTTGTTGATTAGTCACAAGACTAATTTCTCCTGGAACAGCAAGGTTTATGTTGGCAAACAAATAGAGATGATATCAGAAATTCATTGTGTGGCATTTACGTAACTGGATAGCAGTCAATTCCATCTGCAGTTCCAAAACACACATCATGTTGTATTCTTAATGTATACACTAAATTTAAAAAGCAATTCAGTGTGACCAGTTAGGCAGCTCTGAAGAATTGAGGAACGTATTATTCCAAACTGATGCACTGACTCAGCATGATTTATTTACCATGATTAAATTATATCCCCAGTGTGATGTTACATTAATTGTGTCATGTCAGACTGCTTTACTTGAGATACTAGCAAAACGTGGTTTGTTAATATATTAGTCCTATGATAACTGGCTAGTATCAGTTCTGAAGTTCTTCACATACAGTAGTACTGTGAAAATCATGAACGTGTGCTGGAGAGGCATTTATGAGTTGCTCTTAAGTCAGTTATAAAGGAGAATGATGCAGGCTGGCCTTTAGACTTTGCCAGGGTAGTTTGGGACTGAGATAGAAAAACCTGTGTACATTTTATGATCTGTTATTGCTCATGGTATCTAGAGAATGCTGTAATGTTAAGGAGTTTGTAGTGTTTTCATTAACTCAGTTCAGTACCTCTTTTGTTAGACTTTCACAGTTCTTGCATCTAAACATCACCTATGAGTTACGCACATAGACATTAAACCTGTCCAATTACCTAGTTTACAGGACTACTTTCAAGTTAATTACACACTAGTTATGTGAAGGTACACTTCAGATTCTGTTTCTTAGGGCAAGACTTCTGAGGCGCGCTTACAGATCACTTGGTTAACGTGCTCTTGAAATGAAGAGACTGTCACAGGCTTTTACATCTCCAAGATGTTTCCATCATTATTTGTATTGTGAAGGGTAGGTATCCTGCTTATTAAAGCTCAGTTATTCAATTAATGGTTTGAGTTTTTTCTGATAAAGAAAATAGTGTGATATGCCCTGTTTGGAAGGACTTCTTATAATTTCATGTTATCTTTTCACTGAATAGACACTTGATTGAAAAAAACTTTATGCAGTCATTCTGTAAACATTGTACGGCTTTATTTTATGGATTTTTGTAAGTGCTTTGTAGCAAGTTTATTTTTGTTCCGGGTGTGGTTTGTTGTAGTAGAAATATTCTGTATATGCTATAAGCCCATCGTTCCAGCTGTTTTGCACATACAAACAATAGTGAGCTGGAAGTAACGTGATAAAGCAGATAGGTTCAATTGTCATTCTTTTAGGCGAAGTTTGATGTTCTGTTATATAGCAGATTTCCTGTCTTTAATCATAGATTGGGTGTTACCTTGTACTCCTGCTGTCATTTACTGTTCTTTTCTTTGTTCAACGGCAGATGAACTTGACCCCTGTTTGGTTTAACTCAAACTAAAGTCTGCCCATTTCTTTGTATTTGTATTGTATCAGTGGCTGATCTTTAAGAACATGTGATGTGAAATCACTGCTTCCTGTGACTTTGTTTCAGAAACTTGTAATGGTAACAGGGTGATGCTGTTATCCAGCTGCATTTGATGCCACTCTGTGAAAACCCAACATTTTTGGGAACAATTTTGAGCTATATATTGATATTTTATTGGTGCTACTCTATTTCAGATTAGCACCTTTATTTTAAAATGACTAGAGGACATGAATGGTTGTATGCATGGACTTTCATTGACCTTTTGTTCTTTTTTACTAGTCATGATGCTTGCAGTAGAACTTGGTATTATTACTACCTGTTACAAATTATATGCAATTAACATCCCCCTTTTCTTTCTAATAAAGTGTTTGTGATTGTCTGTTGTCTAATTTATTAGTGATCTTAGACTGACAACTGAGTTTTTACAGTAAGTTGATCATAAAAGCTTCCAATTTTGCAGTGCTTAGTGCTATTTAAAACTATGGAGGAAGTTCTAAATAAAAAATAAATAAATGGGTTTAACTGTTGGGAAAGGTTGCAAAAGTGGTGTTTGCAGAAACAGTTGGGAAATTCTCTGTGCTGTCCTAGAGGTTTTATTCAAACATCTGCCTCTCTGTCTCCAGCTCCACAAGTTCTGATTTAGGCTATCAAGTTGTACTTGTGACAGAAAGCTAAACAAAATCTTTTAAGGACTAGGGGAGAAGCAAAGCCTTCTGAAAACTTCTGCATTTCTGAAAGAGCTAATAAACAGTTCTCAAGAACTGATGGAAAAAGGAAATTTGAGTTCCTTGTGATGGTTTCAATGGAAGAAGCATTTACGTGGGTTTGTTGGTGCCCTCTATGAGGGCTGCTGTTCATCTCAAACATAAAAGTTCTTTCACAGACAGATTCACTCTGAGACATCTCAGTCTTAGAATGACTCCTAATTGGTTTTAAACTAAAACATGAGAACTAAATTGTTCTTGAAAGCTAACCCTGCTTTCTGTGGTTGAAATGTACAGAGCAATTAAGAACTACATCCATCTTTTAAAATCAGACACAAATGAATAATAAGAGCAATATGATGGTGTCTTATTTATAGCAGCCTGGAAAAAAATTTCGTTATTATGGTAGCAACCGGAAAACAAGGTCTCCGTTTTGCTAGATATTATGTAAACATAATAATAAACTGTTCTTTAAAAAAAGAATTCGTAATCTAAACATTTTTAAGAACGCACTGTAACTTTTCTTGAATAATAATTTTTTTTAAAGTAACTTCAGATCTGTTGAAGCTCTTCACTCATGATGACAGAGTTCATAATTTCTGGGTTCTCCTCTCCGTTTTGGAACGGGATATTAAATCTAATGGAAGATGTATGAAGCATTGCATATAATATACTCCTAACATGATTTGAAGTAACATTCTAAAACTCTGTAAGATGCTCATGTAAAAATATTTATTACATTGGTTTTGATTCAGGAATTGTGCACTGGTGCTGTCTCTCTAGGTTGTGGCTAATTGTTAAGCTTGTCAGAGAGAGTTAAATTTAGCATCCTTAAAACACTCATAATGCACAAGGAGAAAACAGTTTTAAACTCTCTATGTGCCAGCAGGCTCCCCACTGAATTTGGAAAGATTATTTCTATTTCCAGCACTGTTTCAAATTTTCAGTGGTTCACAACCTTAAATATCCTCAAAAGAACTAATCTAAGTTTCATCAATCACTGTGTCCTGTGGGAGACCTCCAGACCAAAGCAGACTAGTAGCCTTGTGAAAACATCATGGAATGAGGGCAGTTATACCAATCCTGAAATGATTAGATTGAATGCCCTGGCTGGAAGGTTACTAGAAGAAGATGGGAGAGGACAATAGCAGCACTTTCTGAGGGTGCTCAGTGGGGCAGTGGCCGGTGCGTTTGGAATGACACTTGCTTCTAGGCTAGGTACAGTCGTATAAGCAATAAAGAAAAAAAAAATATTTCATCTCAATGTCTTCAGAAAGTTGTGACAATCTTTATACATTCTGGGAAGCATTATTTCAGAGTTCTCCAAATCATTTTCTCTGGGACCATACACAAGAAATTGCAAACTCAAGACAGTTTATACTGTGGGAGGTGGGATGAACAAATTTGGAAGGCTTGCAGAGATTTTGCTACCAGTGAGCTTCTCTCCCAGCTCTTAGAAGGAGCCACATCAAGCCTCTGGATCTCAACTTGATTGTAACCACAGAATTAAGAATGAGTTGATACAGACAGGCCATTTCTTAGCACATGACAGTTAAGTAAACACCAGTGTTCAAATCTGCGATGCACTATGCCAGGAATTTCAGTTAGATAAAATACAGCCAAAGGCAATCCAAGAGGTCATGTGATGTCAGTAGCTAGCCTAAAAGCATCTTGTGGAGTGGATAAAAGCAGGACTGAAACCAGTATGTCATATCTTAAGGACTACTGTCATGCAAGCTTTTGTGTATTCTCCTGTTTAATTAAGTTATATATTCTTTTTTTAATGTTAAAATGAAACAGCTGACTAGTGCATTCAGCTGTTTCTCTTTGCCCATTATGCATACTTGCCTGAACTTTTCACACAGTTAGCACTTAAGTCTTAAACAAAAGTCTTTTTGGAATAATAGTAGGAACATATTCAGTTGTCTAAGATGATTATTCAATAAGTCTTCTAAAACCAAAAATGCATTCTCTTACAAATGTCTAGAAAATGAGCACTCAAGAAACTTTTTTTGCTGTACATTTGCACTGTGTGCACAAAGGATTGAGAAAGGTCCAGGATTTTACTTTAACCTCTATTCGTGCTTGTTCTTTACGTTGGAGTCCACATATACCTTTTAAAAAGAACCAAATATCATCTATCTTTCAGTAGTTCCTTTTTACTAGTTTCTAAGGACGTTTCAGTTGCCCAAAAAAGTTAATTCTGTTTGTGATGCAGGAAAAATGTAAGAAAGCCACTGTAGTTCACTCATTTGTACTTGTCGCACAAAGCACGGTGTTTCAATTGCTTGTGGCAATTTTGGATTCCATTTTGGGGAGATTGTTTTCTAGCTAACTTTGTCTAAGGGAAAGCTGATACCAGTCTGTGTCTAGATGTTGAAGAGAGCTGCTCAAATGCACATTGAAACTAGTATATAGAAATCATATGCAAATATAAATTTTCATATAATGTATGGATTTTGAAAACTTGCGGATAAGTACCTCTTGAAATTTAGCTGTTCTTAACTTGAATTAATAGGATGGCCAACAGAGGCGATTAACTGGGTTTCTGTTAAAGGAGAACATGCAGTAGAAACTGCTGGTGACCTAGCTGGCAGTTTGAGAGACCACTGAAGGCTCTCATTAGCAGGTTGGTCTCGCAGTCATTCTTGTCTGAAGAGTGATTTGACAGACAAATATATGGGCTCTCAAGGAAGCATTATATTTTGCAGTTTGGTTTGCAAGTCTGGAACCGAATTCTGTAAATTTACTGACTTCAAGTTCTCAATCTCATTGACAGCCATCATGTACGTGTGTCCTGGGAGTCCTTGCACTGACAGTCAGTTCTTGACTGACAATTGCCCAGCTAGGAGATGGACTGTGTGTCAGTTGTTGAGTCTCAAAGCCCCCAAAGACCTATGTATTATTTTAAAAGTAAGTTAGTTATCTCTTTGTTTTAACCATACTGGTGCCATTCACTTGTTAGCAATTTTTAAAACACTTCTGTCTGTTTAAAATATTATTTAAAGCAAGCTATGAGGCAAAAGCACAACAGAGATAGACATGACAATATGTATCACTCAGCTTCTAGTACACTGCATGACAGGAAGCGAGAGCAAGCTCTGTGGCTGCATAGGGAGGAGTTCCTGCCGAAAAGTGAAGGAGAGACCCAGGGACTCTTTTGTAGCAAAGACCTTTCACTGTCACACTGAATATTAAAGGATCTCCTAAAATCTGAGTACAATACAAAGTACCTCATGGTGTGGTGTTGCTTTTTTGTGCATCATCAGGTAAGTGTAAACTCAGGATCGTGTTACTTTTTATTGTTTGCACGTGTGTCATTGTTATAAGTTGAAATTGCACAGATATTGCTTCCAAGCATGCTAGGATTTTAAATTGGGTATTAATGAAACTAAAATGTTGCTTAGCAGGAATGTTTCCTTCTGTGAAGAAATAAATTTGTAAAAGGTTTAGATAACATACTCTGACATTCCCAGTGGGATGGATGACTGTATTTTTCTCTGTGTATTGGTAGTTTATTACTGCTGGATGGTGGTTTTATTGTTTTGGCTTTTTATTTATTTTTTTTATTTTATTTTTTATCATACACACGTTTACATCTCTGCCTCTAACTCAGTGTGAAAATGAGGTTTTTGGCTGATACTAGGGTTTAAATTGGAGCATTTATAGCTATGTTCATAAGTCTATCCATTGTCAAAATGAAAATTGTAACAGATCCTATTTATGGTGCGTAATGATTCTGCTCTGCAATATGTAAGGAAAACTGGGTGCAATTTTAGACATTGTACATTTGGGAAATATGTGGACAGAAAAGTAGCAAGATAGGCAATAACTGTAGAAAATACAGCCTGTGAAGAAAGTTGGAAAGATTTAGTACATGCTGTGTGTAGAAAAATAAGACCTGCTATGAGATACAGGTATACATTTGTCTCAGTGTGTGGGAACAATTATGGTGTTGTTACTTGTTCTGTATTTGCCAAGGGTAGCATAGGAATAAGTAGGCTTTTTTCATAGCAAGGGAAGTTTAGGTTAAAGCAGTAGAACATTGTATGTAATTATACTTTAAAATCTTTCACTGCAAACTTTTCAGCATAATTTACAAAGAGCTGCATTGCACACATTGATCTGTTTTACATGTTGCAGTGGTTAGCATTTAATACTTCATGATCTGTAGGGGATTTTAGTTTTTGACTGTTAATACTGTGTGAGTAAGAGTAGCACATTAGGGTCACAAGTGCACAAATCTGATCTCTAACTTAGCAGCTCTATTCCTAGTTTATTGCATCTTTCCACTCAGTGGAAAAATGGAGAGCTTCCTCTTATTTAAGAAGCAAAATTATTTCAAAATATTTGCATATCTGTTGAATAAAACCATGCCATGAAATTCTTAGAAACTTGTGATAAAGGTGGGGCTTGTGCAGGGCAAGCAAGTCAGGGATATGTTCAAGGGCCTATATGCTCTTGGATTTAGTGTGGAGAATGTGGCTTGTGTATACTGAAGTTTAAGACTGGATTATTAGTTGGTATACTTTAAAAATATTTCTACATTCCCTGTGACAATTTTTAATAGTCAGAGAGGTGGTCTGTGATAAATTTATTGCACAGAATGTTTTTAAGATATTATCTGGGATGCTTTATGCCATCATGTTTGAGAAGGGTAAATTAAAATTGCAAATGGCTCAAAGTTTATTAAGATTCAGAGAAATGAAGAGCTATTCAACTAGTGGAAGTCAGTTTAATAGATGTTACATGTTTGAATTTGCAGTTCTTATTAAACACCTTAAGAATGAGACTGGTGATTACTGACTGCCATACTGTTAAATTGTACTTAATGTGCATATGTGCCGTGGGTATATGTATTAGAACTCATTCACTTGAAAATTTATAGCAGAAGAAATCTAATAAATGCCACAGTTTTCATGGAACACCAGAGAGATGCATGCTTGTGAGGTAAAGCCCCACAGATTGTTTAGTGTCGTCTAATATTCCCAAGCTCACTTTGAAATCTTTTAAATTGGGTATAAATTTTTCCTCCTTTCTATATTCTTTATCCAAAATGATTGAAGTCTTTCTCTCTTTGTCAGTTTTGGTTGAAACTGGGCAACAAGTCTTACAAAAATAAAATAATTCAAGAATCAGGAGTGACAGGGATATCGACCAATATCCCATAAGCCCTGTTGCATGAGAAATGGCACTGATATGTTAGGGTGTATTTTCATACATACTGAAGCCAAATCTGGATATAGCAGCATTGCATTTTTTGGAAAAGTGCTGTTGGTTTTAGTTGCAGAAAAATCCATTTTGGGTGCAGCCTTTTTTTCTATTCTGTGGGATGCTGAAGAAGAGCACTTGAAGAGATTAGATCGAAAGCCATATACAAGAACCTGTCTGTGATTTTAAAGGTACAGCAGCATAATGATGCTGAATGCAGGAGATTGGGGAAAGCAAACTAGCAATAGGGTATTAGACCAATACAGGATTATTGCACTTTATGCAAATGTAAGCCATTTGAATGCCATGTGGAGACCCAGTTTATGGAAATAGTTTCATTCTGCTTTATGTGGTTCCAGTGCTGTGCACAGCATCAGCAATCCAAGCTCTTCTAGAAGGAGAAGCTCCATTGGATTCTTAAAAACAAACAAAAACCCCAAACAAACTAATAATAATAAAGTGTCATTTGAATGAGTCTTGCTTTTTGAGTGAAAAAATTTCATTGTGATTTTTATTTCAAGAAAAAAGACTTGCCTCTTACAAAGACAGAGATGTTGCAGTTTTGGAACCAAAACTGGTGGTTGACAGCTGTGATTAAATGTTCAACTGCAGCAAGTACAGTGTGGCTGTCCAGTCAGAAGTCCCCATGCCTCCAAGTGCACAAAACCTTTAAGGGTGTAGAGACAGAGCACAACATAGCCCAACTTTGATTATTCTTGCTTTTACAAGCAGACCTGTAATAAACTCTCTCAACACAAACATACAGTGCTCAGAACTGCAAGTTTATCACATCAGCTTGGCAAAGGAATCCAGGGATCACTTGCATGCTGACTGATTATATTACTTGGGGCCACAAACAACTGGATCTGTTGGATCCCAGCTGAAAAGTGTTGCTAAGAATAATAGAAGATAAATCTAAATAGTGAGTGTATGGACTCTTTTAAATTGCATTTTTGTTTTTGTTTATATGCTAGGTGAATTTATAATCCTTAGGTATTGATTGGTTAATTAAAAGCATAGTTTATGTAGCACTCTGAGTCCTGAATAAGAAATTATCATGTAATAAAGACAGCTGTTCACTCATGTAACAAAGAATCTTACAGAGAAAGAAATAAAAGTATTTAACTTATTTAGCTGAATTTGATTCAGACTTTATAGTAAACTGTGAAAAAATTCTAACTCTCTTCTAGATTCCAGTGACTGATACTCTCCCCCGTCTTCTGAAAAGGGGAAGGAAGAAGGTTAAATAAAGATAGAATAAATACCGGTCCTCAAACAAAGCTCTGCTGATCCTTGTCCTTACAGCATCCCGTACATGCACACCCATTTCCTGTTGTTAATGTTAAACACATTGAATATAACTTTCATTTCATTGTTCGCTTCAGTGTTCATTTTATATTACATTGGAAAAATCTCAAACTCATCACAGTAAGCGCTGCAGAAAAGAAGCTTCTTCTCTGTGCTCAGAGAATGGTAAAAAGGAGCTGCCATTTTGTCTAGCAGAGATAGGACTCCTTACGAGTGCTTAGAAAGTTTCAATAGCAGAATCTTGTCACAAATGGTCTCATCTCCATTTCAGAGTTTTCTCTGTGTTGTAAGAGACGTAGCGCAGAGCCTTTTTTATTCATTTGTTTGCTTGGAATGGGTCATTCAGAACAAGTAAGTTCTAACACCAAACTACAAAGAGCCTTCCAGCTGGACGTGTGTGGATTGGGAAACTGGACTGGCAAAGCTTTGTACAAGGCTCAGACGAACTGTGCAATCAGGTCATCTCTGGCTCTTTCTCCATGAAAAGGAATACAGGTCCTGTTTAGATTCTTGTGTCACTCTTGAGATAAAGAAACCTGGGATATCTTTATTATTCTGAACAGTAGAGGGCAGCGGAAATTTATGTGGAAATGAATTTTATTATAAAACTGTGGATTTTTTTGGTTCCTTTTAGAGCTTAAGTAAGTTCTTTTTGCTATTATAAATAACTGTGATATTGGAATGCAGGGTAACAAATTCTGTTTGGTCGTTTATTGTGGGTTTTGTGTGTGTTATTTTAAAATTTTCTATTAGAGTTCAGTATTCTGATGTTATAGTCCCCAACAGCATGTATGATGCATCATTCATCTAATAAAAAGGCACAAGGCTCTGTGAGAACTTGCTTTAAGATGCCAGTGGTACAGCCATGGAAGTGAAAGACAAGCGGGGAGGAATACTGGTGCTATTGTGAAGGTGAGAGGTAGGAAAAGGTAAAGTGAAAAGGGGGCTGCACTTAAAAGGTCACAAAAGATTCATCTCTGTTTGAGTGAGCTTATCCTAGGGAGTGAATTATTACTCATTTGGGAAGTTGTAATTGGTTAGGTCTGAACCAAACGTAGGGGGACCACCATATTCCAAAGGAAATTTAAATGTTTCTAGCAAGTTATTGGAGAGATGTTTATGTGATTAACATGACAAGGTGTCCTGCTATACAGACTTTCTGGAACTGTGCATTGTATCAGCCAGCCAAAGTTTGTATTTGTCTGGGTTTTTTATTGTTTAATATTGGGGATTTTTTTGGCATCTGTACCTTCATTTCATCTTGAATCTTGAATTTCATCTTTCCACATCACTATCAGTGCAGCAGTTGTGAGACAAGATGGAAAATGGATAATCCTATGTGAGACTTATTCTTGTTTCAGTATCGTGAACATTCTGGCTTGAAGCTGAGTCATGTGGCACCACTGCTGCCTTTCCTAGTTCACGTCTGAGGTCTGCTTTGTGATGGTCTATCCCACCACCTGGGGCAGGAAATGTTGAATTGGTGATTATTCAACTAGCCTTATGACAGAAGAGTACTCATCTTTTGCCTAGTACTTTTACATCAAATTTAAGCTGGACCCAAAGAATATTATGTTAACCGAGTGATAACAACAGGTGAGAAAAATGTTGAAGCAAATAGTGAGAACTTCCTCTGGTTGTATTAGGAAGAAATATGTAAATTTTGGGGGGTTTGTTTGTTTTCTGTCTGTATTGTCTGTGAAACTTACGGAAATATTTTAAATTAGTCTGGAGAATTGAAATATTGCCTGCATTCCACCCAGTCCAGTTTGTTATTATTTCTTTTACCTTATCTCACTTCTTGCTTACCTTCTAACATCTGTTTTGTACTTTTTGTGCCTCATGACTGGACTCTGTGTCCGGACTCTGAGTCCTCCACACTGTGATAAAACTGAGAGCTTGATACTTTTGAGATCATTTGAAATGGAAGTAGTGAAAGCTTGAAACAGATCTTATAACATAGAAACAACAGCAGGTGGAGGTTTTGGAGTCATTAAAGGAATAAATTTGGTCTTAGCAAGAGGTGTTTCAGGGATCTTTTAGATGTTATGGATGGTTGTTGAAGTACTGACAAACCACAAAGAAAAAAAGGATGAGGATTGTAGTGTCTGGATAGTCTTTTGAACTTACCAGCTTCTGTACATGTCAGGTAGTTAAGAATTAGAAAGGTGCTTAGAATTGCTAGTGTATTTGAATATGTGGATTTTGCTGATAGAAATTATTTCCATATCAAGAGAATTCATAAGCTAATTGGATTTTCTGCAGGAATGTTGTATAAAACCAGCACAAGTAGAAATTCACATGAAAGTCTGGATTATAGTTATGATTTGATGTCTTTATAGAAATAAAATCATGGTATGTTCCTTCCTTGTTCCCAGCTGCTTAAACAGTGACTGTGATTCCTAGTGCAGAAGGCCTCATTTGACTTTTAAAGTGAAGGTTCCTTATAGATTGAGAGAGCTCTCAGCTGGCTAAGAAGAATCCGTTTGTTTTTTAAAATGAAAAAAAAAAAACCAACATGTAGTAGAGCTGCTTTTCATGCAAACATAGTCTACCCTTTGGAGTAGAGCTTGAACCTTGTCTGGCCTATGATGCTTGACTTTTAAGTATTTGGTCTTCCCACCTTCCACATTCATCCTGTTTGAATTTTATTTTTGACTATACCTGATCTTTTCAAATTGTTTTTTGACAGGTTTTGGGTTTTGTGGGTTTTTGTTTTGTTTTGTTGTTTTATCTTATCTTAGCGTGATAGAGATGTTTTCCTTGATAATAGTATACACTAAACCGGAGACGATAATAAACCCCAGAACAGTGAATCCCCTTCCTGTCTTTTTCACAACAGTAAAAATTTTATTGGCTAAATGTTTTTCCTATTTCTGTATTATTGCAAAGTCTGGTTTATGTAGTTTAAGGGATTTTATTTGTTGATTGGACTTGTATTATGTAGGGCAGACTTAGCAAAAATGCAGTGTTAAGACATCAATGAATGAATGATTCAATATTCACAATCCAATTTTCTTTCATTAAAGTGATCAGTTGGTTGGGTTTGTCTGACTACTTCATATGTTTACATTTGTGCCTTTTTAAGATGTTTTCCTTTGAAAATGTAGTGATGTTCTACTCTGAGAATTGGGATTAGGAGTCCACAACTGCTCTCATTACTGAATTTGGCAAAAAATACGTTAGCCTCCATTTTGCCACCTAGGGATCCTCTTAAATAAACTTATTTTAAATAAAGTTACTTTCTTCCAATTAGCAGTATTGAAGTGTGTCCAGATGTACATTTTGAAAAAGATTAAGTTTTTGAAATATTTTCATATGAAAGCAATTTGAAATACAGAATCATAAAATAGTTCTTGATTTTTCTTTACTTTCTTTTAGGGGTGATTTTTCTTCTTGTTTTGGGGGATGGAGAAGGTTTTTTTTTGGTAGAATGAACGGTTCCTCACTTGTTAAATGGATTTCTGTGTGAAAAAAGTGCTTAAAAGCCAACTTGGTTTTAATTTCATTTTGAAAGGATTCTGTTAATACTTAGAAGGTTTAAGGGTATTATATGCCAATGCAAATATGTTGTTTTGAACTATTTTTTATTTTTATGTCAGTCTGTGTGCAGACTTCTCTATCCATTCTAATTGTTCAGAAATGGTTTAAAAAAACTCAGCAATTCTTCTGTAAAGCATTTCCTTCCCTGTCACAGGATGGGTTTTTTTATCAAGCTATTTTTGTTCATCTCTGCATTTCATCTCCCAGGTGGTAAAATATAAATCTCTGGGTTTGATAACTAAAACCCTGTGATGGAGATAGGATGTTAATCCAGCCTTCCTATAACAATGTCTTACTGCTCTAATTCCTTTAATTAAATCACTGCTTTAATATATAATTGGATATTTTACTTTCTCATGTCCTGAGAGATAGTTATTGAGAACAATTCCATCCTGCTATGTTAAGACCAGGAAGCGTTCTGTCTATATGACTGTGGATGTAATCATAGCATTTTAGGCACCAGGATCATGAGCATGGATCAAGATTCAAACTTGTTATACACACAGTCATCTAGGGACTTAGTGTTATTATTCTTGTTATTATTTCAGAAAGACAGACACCAAGTATGGTAGAAAACATTTTTCAGTCTGGAGGTACAAATTCAGATGCATGTAATGTGTTTGTGTGGTCAGTCAGAAAACATGGACACATTTCTATTCAGAATAGATACTTGTTATTGGTATAGTTTTTCCACACAGTCATGTACACCTTTTTTAAGGGCTGCAAATATTGTGAGGTAAAGGGGAATTATTGAAGCATTGAGAGCTGTCTTCCCCACCCCCAGCAAGGCAAACAGCTTAATTATGTTCTTCCACCTAGTTTATTTCAAGTACGTACAAATTCTAGTAAAGAAATACTCTCTCAATGAGAGAACAGGTGACATTTGTCCATTGTGCATCATCTGATACGGAGTAACCACAGTATTTTATATTTTCTGGATTTTATACAATGGTTCGGTGAGGTAGCACTTGCATAATTAATATACACTGGAGATGGTGAGTGATCATGTCTATTATAAGGTTAGCATACTACCTTTTAATTGGATTATTTTTAGTATTATTACTCTAAATTTAAAAGAAATGGATTCTAATTGTATAATTTGGTTAAATTTCAGGAATATTCACATTAGTTGTTTTAACATGCTTCCCAGGATCAAAAATGGGAATTCTAATGGTCATGTCTTACAAGTTTATCCCTGTTTCCTAGTATTGATAATATGCTGGTGCTTCTTGTGGGATTTTATTTAAAACAACCTGATACAATCTCTAACTGGACATGGTTCTGTTAAAACAACATGCATATGCATTATATTAGAATGTGATTATTATGCATGTAAGGAACATAACTTGCGTAATGTTTGTGGTTCTATCTTCTGTGGTTTTCTGTAAGCTATCTTCATGAGTATGCTCATGGATTTACTAGTGTGTATCGTCTAAATACAGCACACTCAGCATGAGCTTTCCTTCTTTCTATTGCACAGGCATCTTTAAGCTGTGTAGTCCTAAAAGAAGCAATTAAACTGTATTAAAACTGTTAATTGCTGCAGTAATTGTAAGAAATATTAACAAGAACTAGGGATACTTCATGTGCAAGGTAATAAAATGAGAGATTAAGAAATCAGTCCTTTCTCCCTAGTGCTCAGCCTGAGCCAGTGCAGGTGTCATGTAAAGATTCACACATTGTGTTTTTTGGCTTAGCGTAGTCCTATGTGATAGTATAAACTGCTATGAAAAATCTGCCACAATGCAGTTAGGATTTGTTTGATACATTTGTCATTTAAGCAATATTCACAGTAAATATTTGAACCTCTTGCAGCGCTGCTTGCTTATTTACTCTGGAATTTCAACTTTTTCGTTTATATGCCACTTTATATGGCACTTTGGGCCATAAATTAATTTTATCATCAAAGATCCTTGGTTTTGCAGTGAAGTTTATTCCACTATAAATATGTGCATTCCATACAGTGCTTAATCGCATAAGTCTTCTTCTAGGTTTGTCCTAAAGCTGTTATATGGTACTTCTGGCGTCCTTTGTGAAAGGAACACACATGATATTGATGTGATCAAAATGGAGTGGTTTGTATTACTTCATGTTGCATATGATTTAAAACATAAAATGGAGAGCAGCATTTAAGGGGTGATTTTTCTGCAGTGTGAGCGATTCAGAGGTCAGCTGCATTGTGCTATAGCAACTGACACAGGGTTTGTAACTCCTTTGGGTAAAAGGTCCTCACAAAGAGCAAGGATTAGTTTAATGAGTGCCTTATGCTTCCTGCACAATATCTACTGCAATCTTTGCTTCTAATCTGCTTATTATGGGCAAAGAAATTTATCTGGTAGTTCAATTATTGGAATTTTTTTCTTTGGCCATCGTGTCCCCCCTTATGTAGTGATAGTCTTCAAAGTCTTAGAAATTGTAAAACATTGGCCTTGCCTGCGGTGCTTGATAATATTTAACATTTTCTGTAGGAAGTGATTTGTCTTTCATAGCTGCTTTGACAATGTTACATAGAAAATAAGGAGTCTAATACTTTCAAATTTCCACATAAGAGGAACAATGTAGTATACATGTTGTATACATGGGTTTGGTTTTGTTATTCTTTGGGGGGTGTGTGTTACTTTTCAGTAAGCAGAAGAGCTAAAATCAAGCGAGGAGTGATCCTTTGGTTAGCACAATAAAGTGTAAGGTAGAGCAAGGGATCTACTTTGTGCAGGCTGTCCCAGGGTCATGCAATATGTAAATACTTTTCTTACAGTTTACCTCTTTTCATCCTATTAGGCGTGTACATCACAGTTAATACTGATTTGTTGGATGCTGAGATTTAATTATAGGAGCAAAGAAGTTGTCTCTAAAGATGAGCATATTTATGTTTACTATGTTTTGTGCTGTGCTTTACTGTAGTCTTGTCTTGGGCACTTTTCCTCATGGGCAGTGCTTTGCCTGTGATACCTCTGATTTTTTGAACCCAAATGCCCAGGCTAATTGCAGTATTAAGAAGCTAACATACAGTTGTGTAACTTCCCTCTACAATATCAGGATGTAGTATCTCATCCACATTCACTTAAATCCTGTAGCCCCAGTTGCATGCTTCACCTTCATATTACAGAACTTAGAGTCTCAATTCACTTTCATTAGAGCTGGCCTGTTTTGGCAATGCCACCTTGTGTGTTAATCTGTCACCATGTGAGCACCCGTAAGAGTCTTTTAATCAGTTACTTAGCAAAGGAGCTACCTCTCTGGGGGGGAGATCGTTTGTGACACTCTTGTAAAAAACGAAATTACATCTATTCCCATGTAGAAAACATTTGTTACAGTTCCAAAAGACTTAGAGAGACTTTTTATTTTTTAATTAGTACTCTCTATAGAGTATTGGGAGCACATCCTCTAATTAAGCACCCAATTTACCTTCTCTTGTAGAAATCTGTATTTCAGAGTTAAACACCCTTCATTTTGATTTAACCAGTGTCCGCTGTGTGGGAGGGATGGCACCTTCTAGATTTGAAATTTCTTGTTTGCAAAGTAGATTCAATTGACTTAGGTGTATATATATTTTTAATATAATCTGATTTAATAATATACGATTTTCTAAGGAAAACTAAAGAATAGATAGGCTTTGTATCTATTCTTCAAACCTAGTCTAACTAGGTTTGAAGAATAGTCTGCAACATGTTCACTAGGATCTTAGAAAATACTACCCTCTAAGAGAAGCACTGACTTTACAGATCTTATCCCTGTTTTGTGTTTTTCATTGTGGTATCACTTGGGCTTATTCCTAGAATAATATCTCAGATTAGTTTAGCCTGTGGAAAACAAGCCACAACCTTATAAAACACTGCTACATGATAAACAGGTATACTTAGTGTTATTTTGGATATTTCTGTTTGTTCCTCAGTGTTGCCTGATCCAGAAATTTTGGTGTTCTATTGTGCCCTTTAACTTGTTGCTTGTAAGTCTGTACTGTAACAGTACAAGCGATTTGGTTGTTCCTAATCTGAGGGTTTTACTGGCTTGATGGAGTAAAATTTACAGGCTTCAGAAGAGCTAGGAGTATGGGTACTCGGAAGGGGGGGAATACAGTTTTTATTTTAAAAATAATTTAAAAATACCTGCACAACATGCAGCTTCTGCCTTTTAGCTGAGGTTATCTCATAAGACAGGAACTCTGTAAGGCATCTCTGTGGGGCTTTTTGTTCTTTAAATTGGTCATCTTTGACTTCTGTAGACCGGAAACTAAATCCAAGCTGTTGTTATGTATGAATGCTTATCTCTAGTTGACAGTAGAAGACAACACAGCTGGATAAGTAAGGATGATGTATTCTATGACATCTCTTGTTTCTTGAAGCTTCCTGACCAGGGAGAAAATGCAGAGGTCTATTAAATGAAATTTCATACTTCTTGTTTGAAGGGCATGAAGATTAATGTTGTAGTGAACCTGTGAAATGGCATGAGTGAGGGCTTGCCATATTCCAAACCAAAACCTGAATATAGGGAAGAATATCATCATTGACATGGATATCGACATTAGTATGTAATATTGAAATTCTGGGAATAGTACTTGCTTGCTGAATGTATGTTTTGAAAAAATCAATGTATAGGTTTCTGAAACAAAATACCAGTTTCTCTTCCTACAGTTTCACTAGTTACAGAAGTAAGTGTCAAGTGCCCAAGTACAATTTACAATATGCAGTAATTACTTGTGCTTCTAGTTAGAAATAATTTTCTTATTTGAAGTGAACCTAACTCTGAGCAGAAAAAGGAACAGCATTTAATTTACTAATGTGCTAATGGGTAGCTTTTCACCTTGTGAAAATAGTTTATATTCACATGCGTGGTGATTACAATGATGATGGAAGAAAATAGTTAACTGGATTTACACATAAGTGTGTATGATTTCATTATATATATGTCTGTCTGAGGATCAAGCTAGTGCTAGTTGGTACTAGTCATCAAAACTGAGGTTCTCTTTTAATTTTATTTTATAGAAAAAAAGAAAACAGAGTACTCAAGACGAAGATGCAGTCAGTATCTGCAGCCTGGATACAAGTGTGAGTAATTTCATTTTTCTCTTTGCCTTCTCTCTCCACCTCCTCAAACTAAAATACAGCTATTGTGGGTACTCTGAAACAAACCTATTTATCTTTTCAGCTGTATTGTTTTCATACATAGGATGAATACGTTGTTCTGCTTATTACTCTAAAATTAAACTTAATATATGTCAATATATGTAAACTCAATATATGCACACTACACGAAACTGTGGCATGTGACCTCAGAACAATGTCCTGAAGTTTTTTTAATCTTTCAGTAATGTTTCAAGTGTGCTCATCAAACCTTGGTGGTGTTGACATTAAAACAAGTTGGGCAGGAAGAATTGTGCATTTTTCTGATGACTCATGTTCCTGCCAATTAGATTATAATCTACCCTGGTAAAGGAGGACTATCATCTTTGTGAGCCTTCTGGATATGGCAAATAAACTTTTGCTTTTTCTTGCACATCACGTTTTGCTGATGGACAATGATAAAGACAGCACTGAGTATACATCTAGATTGAATACCTCCTCCTTAAGTTCCAAGTGTCTCATGTCATTAAAAAATATTAGAAAGCCTTCTAGCTGCGCTATGGAATGTTGTAGTGTGAAAGGGGCAGTTGGAACCCAGCAGGCCATGGCTGAATATTTACCTGTAGAATCATTTTGCTTTCTGTGTGTGCTTTTTAAGCACACACATAGACATACTAGAAGATGCTATTTATATTGGGTGGAAATGTGTCTTTTGTCATCTTGGGTTTTTGCTGTTAGAGAGACCGAATTGACATTCCAAACAATTTGAGATTTTGTTACAGGGCAGAGAGTTGGTTCTCTTTTGTTCTTACGTTTCTGAAGGCAAATTTCAAAAATAATCCGTTTATAGCTCACAGAAACAGGCTGTGGTGATGCAAGGCAAAATCCCCTTTCCTTACTGTGTTGGTCTCCACTATTCATATGCAAGATAACTTATGCCCAAAAAAGTGTAGGAGAGAGAAAGAGAAGTATCTAGAATAATCACAAGTTTGAAACAGTTGCCATATAAGAAGCAGTCAAATATATGGAAACTTGCACAAATGGAAAGCAAATATTCTGGGGAAAAAATGGTGGGTGATCAGTTCTATGAAATATGATCAGTGTAAGGTTATTTGCTCTCTTGGGCACTCTTTGTAGATTCAAACCAAAGGGAATACTTGACCTAGCATGCAGTGGCAGAATTCTTGCCAATGGAAAGAACTGGCCATCTTTCCCTCTATCTGAAGTTTCCAGTTTGTGTAAATGAATCATTTCATCACTTTTGTCCAGGGAGAGAGTGGAGGATGGCAAAGAAAGAGGGTATTAACACTTTAAAGATTGGATTGCTTCATACCTTAGAAAGCAACATACATATGGTTAACCTGCCAATTTGCATCATCATCTGTCTACAATCTTTTTATAAGAATAGATTTTAATGTGTATTTTATATTATGACTGACCATTGCCAGACACACCTGTCTTTTCCATGGGAATCAGTCATAAAGACAGAATTTCCTTTCACAGGAAATGCTGGTTGGAGCTTTGCTGACACAGGGCGAGGACTGGTAACCTAAGCATGTTAAATGATCTTTGTATTTGTTTAGTGGTCTGGACTGGTATTGATGCTTTAGGAGCTTATAAACTGGTTTATTAAACTGACTGGTCGGTCTTGGCTCATTTTATTGCCAGCTTAAAAAAGTGAATTTATAAATCTGCTCAATGTCAAATAGTTTGCGATAACTCGTGACAGATCTGGCCAGGAGACACTGAGGGCTGAGTGCGTGAGCACACAAGGCCACTGCAATTTCAAGTCTGTATTTAAAGAACAAAAGCACATCAGATAATGTATATTTTACATGTTGGCCTCCCCTGGAAAGTTTAACTTGTATTTATTCTACAGTTAACTCAGCCTGCAGTGTGTCTCATGCTTGTGCTCTTAAAAAGGGATATGTTCTAGATTTACATATTTGTATTGATTTACAGATGTTATATAATTAACATAGCTTTAGATTACATAAAATTTATATTTTATAAATGCCACTTCAGAGCTTGGAGAATTGTGTCAGTGAAACTGAGACAGTTTTAAAGATCATAGAGGGCTAAGTATTTTTTTTGTGTTTAAAACATATCCTTAGACCTCTACAGTTCTCTTTACTCCTCCTTGTGCAGACACTATGTCCCTCCTTACTTAAATTCTGAGCTGCTTCCAAGACTTTTTCTGCCCGTGCTTTCTCTCCTTGTTGCTTCTGACACTTCAGTTCTTTTCCGATACCCAGACTTTGAAACATGGGTCTTCAGTCTGTGCAACCTTCTTTTGAGCCCAGTGGAGGAATGCAAGGGTTTGTTCTCAGTCAGTGCCAGTAGACAGGGAATTTTGAGCTGTTAAATATAGTCAGTATATCACACTAAGCAGTGGGGTGATGGACACTGTTATTTGGAGATTTTGAGATAGAGCACTCAGCAGGGTAGATAAAAGCAGTGTATTTTTAATGGCTGTTACAAAAGGGGTAACTACAAAGTAGTTGAAATCTTGTAATGGTGATAGATGATACCATGTACCTCATGAGTCTCAGCTCTATAAAATAAGTAACCCAGGAGCTAATCAGAGCAAAAAGCTGATAAGACTTTACTCTGAAAAGTTAAAGTTTTGTATTAAGTTGTATTTGCTTAAGCAAAATCCTGTTCAGAAGAAGAAACAGGGTGATAGTGTGCTGTTCTTCTCTGCAGTCAGTTGTATGCAAAATTTGTTGTAAACTCATGGAAATTGCTTTTGGTTCCTCATTATATTGAGGAGAAGGAACGTAAACCAAATACACGATGAACTAGACAAGTAAAACACTTTCATAAATCGGGTAAAATTCAGTATGCAAAGCTTCAGAACAGTTATTTATCTATATAAGTAGAACAAGATATCATTACTGACAATAAAACTCTTCCAAATGGTCATTTATTAGTGCATTCTGAAGCGGTCTTAGTGCTCATCTGTCTACTTGCAAGTTAATAAAACACACCCCAATATAAAATATAAACAAAAAGTTACCCAGACTTAAGCTATGTTTGCATACACTAGATCAGAGTTCATTAATTTTGATTGCTTTCAGTGCTGAGTGATCATTTGTTATGTATTTGAGAGTCAATATAACTAAAACATTCTTTGACCTAATTAAGTTTAATTATAAACTCAATAATATTTGATTGCTAAGGTATGGTGAGCTAGCTTTGAAAAGCTTAGGGAGGATTACTTCTACATCAGCTTATCAGAGTTGAGATAATTAAAATATATATTGTATCTGGGTCTTTTTATTTCTATAAACTCTGGTCTGTTGCATGTTCATAGTATGAAAGGCCTTCAGCTTGCCCAGTAAGATGTATACAATATGTTTGAATTATGCATGACTTTTTAATACTGCTCTGTCACACAGGCAGTCAGTGCTCCATCTGGATTCAGACTTCATTAAAAAGTGACTGTTCATAATCCATTATTAATCCATCATATGACTGTTATAGATTGTCTGCTCTTGCTATTATTTGGGTAGTATAATGTCATTTATCTTAAGGCTATGTTTTGTTAACTCTCTTGCTATTTCTTACTAAACAAGGCCTATAAGTGCTCTATTCGAAAAATATATAAACTACTGGTTATGCCTCATTCTTTTTTTTTTTTCCCCCCTCACATTCTGGAATGTTCTCAGACTTCCTATGTAGTGTTGCAATACAATTACTCTTTATTTATTGGAACAGCTTCTCAGAATTTGGCTAATTCTTCCAGTAAAGTCTCTCAGATTATTCTAGTGAAGATGGCAAATGTGTGATGAAGCCAGATGTCTCCAGTACAAATCTGTCTATACAAATACGCCAAATCCTTTCAAAACATGGACCAAACTGTCTTAAAGCATACATGTGCAACTGGGAACTGAATCAGAAAATGGTCTCTTGAATTCACCAATTGCTGGAAATTAACGCTGATCTATAGATACCTTAAATGAAGTATGGTTGTTAAAACTAACTTTCACTACTTTTTAAATGAAACTATAACAATATCTTAACATGAATCAGTAGCATCTATTTGATGATGTGTACCTTGAGCAAGAACATGTGAACTGGTGTGTTTTAGAGCTTGTGGCAGGGCTGTGGGACTTGTTGTATCATTTCCTAATATTCCCTTTTCTAGTTTGCTTTCTCCTGTCCTTCAGTTTATCTGTGTGCATGCCATTTTAAATAGCATAGACTAGACTGTTTCAGTTGGAAGGGACCTAGAATGATATCTGGTCCAACTGCCTGACCAATTCAGGGCTGACCAAGTTAAAGCATGTTGTGAAGGACATTGTCCAAACCTGTTAAACTTGAGCCTGCTGTCAACCAGCACCCCAAGTTCCATCTCTGCTGGGCTGCTCTCCAGCCACTCCTCTCCCAATACTGTTGTATCTATGGTTTCAATGCCGCTGTATGCAGCCAATAATGCTGGAATTGATCTAGTTGAACACTTGGAAGAGTTACTGAAGCCATGTGCAAAATAAGGGAAGACCTTAAGGGATTTCATTCATTAAGGTGCATAAGCCTATAGCTTGTCTGACTTTTAAGTGTTTGAACAGCCTCATTGAAATAACCGCTGTAAGTCAGAGAAACTACTTCTATGCTTGAAGATAGATAAGCCTGTTCAAGTGTGCTACACTGAACTGCAGTATGATCTGTAGAATTTCAATTCCATGCATCTTGTAAAATGAAAGATTAGAAGATGCAGTATTGAGAGATTTATCTCTGAAGAGAGCAAATGGAAGCATGTCCTAAGTTGCTATTTCTGATCTTGACTAAAAAAGGCAGTTAGACTAAACAAATTATTTTACTGTTAAGACATATAACAGTAGAGAAAGAAGCAGTAACACAAATTCCAGAGCTCAGGGTAATTGATATGTGTGTAAAGATATAATAAACAGTAAAAATTAAATAGAAATGCCTGAGTTAAAAAAAAAATAAATTATAAATTCAATTTATTGTGTATGCCTCTGCTTTGAAATTCTTTGTGCAATTCTTGGCACTCTACAATCTTTGCAGGGGAAATAAAGGAAGATTTAGTGGGGAACTCATTGATTCTTAGAAATCTATTTTTCTTAAATATTTGGGGGTTCATTTATTCCTTTATTTATTTATTTTCTGATGAGACATGCTCAGTATTGCGGTTCCTAAACTGAAATATGCGTAACTGTGAAGCAAGACAGACATTGTGAAAGCCCTTGCAGGAATCTAGGGATACTTTTCAGATAATGCAATGTTATGGCTTATACTTTAGCCATCTGTTTCACGCTTGATGAAATTATAAATTGAGATGAAGTCTTGGGAGCTGTGGAGGATTTAGGACAAAAAAAACTGAAACAGATTATACCAATTCTCAGATTTAGGGTTTTTTGGTGAGATTGACCATGGTCATGCAGTCTTTTTCTTCCCTTGACTGTGATGACAAAAGAGAAGAAAATGAACTAAGGTTTTGCCTCCAAATGAGATGTTGCATCCATTCAATCTGTATGCTTTGCTGCAAACTGCAGCAAGTTACTTGACTGAAAAATATGAGACGAGAAAACTTTATCTCCAATAAATATGAAGCAATTGAGTAATTGTTGTTTTCATGACATCTGCACATAACAACACTCTTTCTCAAAAGAAGTGTACATAATTCTGTGTTAGATTGAAAAATAATTAGTTTGGATAGCAATAGTAGTAGATGTTAGCCAGCCAGACTGTACTGAACCCGGTTATTAACTGGGAGTCCTAAATGAGCCTTGCAACTTTTTCCAAGCTCTGAAGCAGCGTATTGTACTGCTTGTGGCAGGTATGTACAAGCCCTCTTGGCCACATCTGCATGAAGTGCAGTCCAGCTCTTCTTAAACTACAGCAGTTATTTTGTGTATGGTATACTAAAAGTGAGATTTTGATCTCCTTTAATACCTTTTCTGTCCTATGCTGCCTTTAGAAGAGTGACTTTATAGGCAGATGGTGGTTAGCAGTACAGTATTTTCCACTCACTGTGTGTAGCTCATCTCACTGGAGTGTAGTAATTTCATAAACTGAATGTTATTTTCTTGAATGATGCTGTTTCTCTTTATGATATTCCTCTGTAATGGAAAATATCAGTTGACGTTTGAAATCAATTTAAATTACTTTTAGGTTACAGAACCAGACTTGATGTATGCTTATTTTCAACATGGTAAAATCAGGAGCATTTGCAGAAATTAGCCAGATGTTGTTGACAGCTAGGAAGTTGGATATACATTAAGAAGTGCATGTGGTGATTGGCTTGTTGAAGATTTGCAGAGGAGATGTAGTTATGTTTTCATAATGAAATTGAATCAAGGAACAAGTTACAGTAGTTTAGTTTATTTTCAGGTCAAAATAAAAACTAATATTAGTTTTATAGTGATAAATATTATATAATCCAATATATTTTCTAAAATTAAATTTTATACGTCATCACTGGTAACTGTATTTTATGTTGAGTCTATAATATGGACTGATTGTGCAGACAGAATTTGTAAGGAAAATGCTCCATGTAAGCAAAGTACTGCATGTGCCCTTCAGTCAGAGAGCTGAGGTTTTTTTCAAGTTATATTATACTTTTGATTAAAACAGTCTACTTATAAATGCTCTGTTGAAGAGGAAAATGGCCCATTCATCTTCAGATAATAACTACTGGGAGTACTTGACATAGTCCAGTGCTTACTGAAGTCTCGAGTGGAAGTCAGGTCAGGATTTCATTGAATTTGAAGTCCATAATATAATGCCAGCTACATTTTGTCTATGCCTCTAGAAGTGACCAACTACAACAGGAAATTAAGTTTGTACATAAATACACTGGTATGCCTCTACAATGTCATAGGGTTAGGATAGGCCTCATGAGCCCATTTTCCTATCTATCTCCCTCAATGGTTGAACTAAATGACAACTAAGTTATTCATACTTCTGCAAGTTTTTTTTAGAACTCATAGCTGCTTCTGCAAGCAATGCATTTTAGAGCTTCTCTGTGTCTATTGTTAGCAAGATTTTCCTAGTCAGAAACCAGTTTAAGATACTGCAGCAGTACTTCATATTTTGATTAGGCAAATCAGAGGAGGTGCTGTTTCAGCAAATGAGAAGTTAGTGATTTTATCAGCACATTGGCTTATTTTCATTAACTACTAGATAATGTCTGTCTACATCTTCTGAAAAAACCTGCTATAGTAAGGTTAACTGGCCACATTTTAGCAGGAAAATCTTTATTAAATAACTTCTTGAGCAACAGTGTAGCAATAAGAAAAACAAAGATGAGCCTCATAACTATAAATCTTATCTGTATTTTGTCAGTAGTATTATTATGCAACATTTTCTATTGGATATTTAAGGCATGAGCTTTTAAGTTTTCTGTGTAACCTCAGTAAACTATTCAACACCTCTTGATATAATTGTAATTGTTTGTTTTCCTAAGCTGCTTTGTGACCAAAATGCAAATTTAGAGTGTTCTGCATTGCCATTGCCAATGACTGCGATTGGAAAGGGTATATACCAGATCAGGCTGTTAACCAAGGTCACTTCAGTGCAGAATAGTGTAGGAAGACATAAGCAGGTGAATCTTAAAGTTTATTGTAACAGAGAAGTGTAACATGATTTTTCATGAAAGTTTCAGTAGTTTTCTCTGAGGTCATCTTTCAATGACACGGTAATCTTAGAAATTCTCCACATAGCAGTGATTTCTCAATTTTATTTGTTAGCCCTTAGGTCACCTTTTCTCTTGGGGAATATATATATTTTTTATTTTTTTTTAATTACTCCTATCATATATTACTGTAGCTATGTAATCTGGACAGCTGAAGGATATCTGCTTGCAGCTGCTGACTCACTAGGTTATGCCTCTGCACCTTGTTCCTAACACTACAGTGTGAAAAGCATCAAAGAAGGGAAAAAGTCCCCAGCAAATGGAAGCAAACAAGTGTTTGGAAATGCTCTAGGAGTATTTTAGAAAATACAATATGTTCACAAATTCACAAGTTGGTGAATGTGTTTATCCATGGAATATTAGTGTGGAAGCTCTACTAATGAACAAAAATACGAGGGGGGGAGAAATCTCACAGAGTAATACACTTGGTGGTTAAGCTACAACCAGTAACAGAGGGGGCTGAGCAAGATAATTTGGTCACTTTCAGACCTACAGACAATGAGCCTATAACACACATTACAGGACTGTACAAGTCTGCCTTACAGAAATTAGATTTTAACAATAGACAGAATTTACAAGTTTATTCTGTACATTAGACTGTCATAAACACATTCCACCTATATGAGGACAGAATATCTTCAGTGGTAACTTCTGAGATGCTTACAGTTATTTGAACTTGTTCATTGGATAACTACAAGTTAGTCAGTAGAAAACACAATAATTTTGCTGTCAATTTGTAAGGTTCATACTTGCAGTCTTCATTCATCCAATTCCAAATTTGCAGTGTCAAATCCAGATCTGCTGGTATATTGGAGGATTGTTTTATTTAATTTCTCTGTACTCTTCTATTTTATCTGTGAAATCAGTCATTTGTTAGATTAAAAGGTCTAGTCAATTAATTGATCTGTTTACTCTTAAAACAATGATTGCTTAACAACCCAGTTGATATTTTTCAAGACCGTTGTTAAGGAAACCAATACTGTAAGGATTCAGCTCTGTCTTTAAAAATGTTAAGCCTTTCAGCTGCTGGTTTTGTACATAGAATGTATTGTTTAAAATGTTTATCTTTGCCTTGTACTGGTGATAGAGGTTGCCCTTTGAGTTTTGTTTGTCCCTAAGAGCTTAATCCCTTCATGGAGGAAGGATTCACTTGATTTAGCTCAGTAATCTGGCTTCTTTAGTGAACATTTAATAGAGTTGGAAACTGAAATGCAATCTTTTTAAAGCGCTCCTTTTGAATTATGTGACATGCAAATGAAAATGTATGATAGTTGAGGTTTAAATATATAACCTTGGTAAAGAGCTTTGGTGTTCTTTCATAGCTGTTACTCTTCTGCAAACATTAGTGAAGAGCTTTAAAAGTAAACAAAACTAATTGTGGACTTCCAGAAGTGCAATAATTCATGAAACAAATAGAAGCCCTTAGCTGGAGGGGGGAGAGGCTGGCAGTAAATTTCTTTTTCACTGTGAAGTTAATGGATTTTCTTCCAGGAACCTTTGATTTCGGCCAAAGAGTAGGGACCCTGATTGTGTGAAAAAGATTGAATAGGGGCATACTCTTACTTATTACTTACAGATATTTTTGTATCAGCTCTGTCAGCATCTATATCAGATATTTTTGTCTAATATGTATCTGTTGTTGGGTCTAAAAGGCGCTTGATGTGTACAGGACTGGATGTAAACAGGATGGGACTAAGGAAGGGCCAAACCATGTGAATGGATTTATCATGAGAGCAGAAGCAGTCTTTGAGAGTTTGTTATACCTAGTAACTATTTACAAATTAACCATTAGGTAAAATAGAGAAAGTATTTGCAGGTAGTACAGAGTAGTTGGGTGAAATTTGTCTTATTGTTTTTATGAAAGCTCTATAGTTGCTTCTTAATTAAGCCAAATAAGTCAACTCTGAGGGTTAAAGCTCAGAGTTGTTTGAGCATTGTTCTATTGGAATATATGTTGTATACATTATGTTGTTTATTGTACTCATTACGTTATTTCTGGGAGATTCGTTGCTTGCATATTCTGTTGTTTGTTGCTCACATCTGAAGCATGTTAACTGTGCTCCTTTTGTGCCTTTTTTTTTTCCTTTTGTACCATCATTTCTTAGAATAGCACAGTGACTTCCTGTGCACTGTGTGAAATTTGTTCTGAATTCAATCAGCTTGCATATTCTGATGTTTGAAGACACTTGTTTTTAGAGTAGAACTGCTTGCCAGGGCAAGCAGCTTTTATGCCCCTTTCTGCTTACATTAAATTTTTAACAGTTTATAGATAATGATCTTGCTGCCCCTGTCTATGTGGAATTGGTCAAAGAACTGATGTGGAGGCTGGTTTTGTGCCTATCCAGAGTTATGAGACTCTTTGTGGTTATGGTACACATTTCACATGTGAACTTCTTGTATTGCCCATTCTGTGGCTTGTTTTCACTGGTTATAAAATGTTGATGAACTTACTTTTCCTTTCATCAATTTTAAAGGACTATACAAAATGTTATTAAAATGGAAACTACTATTCTGTTATTCTTTTATTATGTGATTGGAATTGAGCTTGCTTTGCTTGCAGAATTTCAGGACCTGCTGTAATTGAGAGAGTCTTTTGATGTAGGATGTATAGGTGTGAAAGAAGCAAGGTAAAATCAGTGTCAGGAAGTACTTCAGTACAAATTTGTTAAAATCATTTTGCTGCATGAAGTCCATGCAGTGGTGCTCTGTTAGATATTAAAAAGAGTAAAAGAGGACTGAGAGCCATTAGAGCATGGCTGAGGTGACAGTGAATGCTGATCACTGTCTGCCAGAACATTTTCTAGCCAGTGCCTGAATCAGATTTTCACTTGGTTTTTCTGCATACAGGCTTTAACCTGTATGCAGAACCTTTTACATGTTCAATGGGAAGTTTATTTTACATTTACAGAAGTTCTAAACCACACTAACTGGCCAAAGAGACTGTGGAGGATAATACAGTCCCTTTGTTGTCATTAGTCATCCACCAGTCCTCTGCCTTGCATTTTTAAATTCAGTGATTGGTTTGGTTGGTGGTTTGATTGATTGATTGTTTGTTTGTTTGCTTGTTTTTTTAATAGGGTAGGAGAACAGGGGGAAAGACCAATAAAAATAGGGTACCACCTGCACCTCGGATCACGAAAGAAATTAGATGTGTAACTGGCAGCTTTGGCCTAACTCCTCGGGAAGTTAAACTGGTATGCCTCAGGAAAAATAATGTTCCTCGTAGCTTCTTGGGAGGGAGACCTTTCTTTTATATGCATATCTTTCTTTCTTTTTTTTTTTTCCCCTATGTCTGGGGATAGAAAAAAATGAATGTTCCCTTCCATTAACTGAGATGCCTTGTTGACAGAATAATTTCTTTAGTAATATTAGTACAGCCATGCTGTGATTTTTACTGTTGTTGTCTTTTAGAAGTCTTTATTTACATTAGCAGAAAACATAAATATTGTCAACATATTAATAATTTTTCATCCTTTAGTTAAGCAATGGTGTATCTCTTGCTAGATATATTTGCTTACATCTGTCCCTTTTAGTTCTCTTTAAAAATAACTTCCTCTTTGTGGTGTTCACTGTTCTAAGTAGGCTGAAAAAACCTGTACAGAGATACAGATGATTACATTTTAAAAAGTAGTTCTTAACATTAAACAGACCACAAAGGTTTAAATATACAAGCATTGGATGGATTTACTGGTAAACCTCTCATCCTCCTTCTCTTACTGACCTTAGTTTAAGAAGCAGCTAAATGGTGCATTCAGCAGCATTTACAGTTTGTTTGTTTGGGTGTAGTGGTTGTTTGTTTTTCCTTTTAATCTGATGAGTGAGGTCATTCCAGAATGCAAACCTATATGCAAGTGAGAAAGGAAGGATTGATAGAGCCTTTGTAAAACAGTTCCTGTGGTGTATGTGGGTACTGCTACACAGGTAATGAAACTATGCCATACCTTATTCTAGCTTGCATAAATTCCCATTTGTTAAAAGTAACTCCAAAAAAGTGATTTAAAATTTCCCATTGAGTAAAGAAATAGAAAATAGAAGTGGGAAGAAGTCACTAATGTCAGCTTTTGTCAAAAAGCTAAAATGTTGCAGCTCTTCCATGTGGAAACTTCTATATGGAAAAAGTAGGTCTTATCCTGAAAAACAGAAGCAACAACAACTTTGTGAAGCCCCAAATCAGTGCAGGTTCCACTGCAGGCAGCAATCACTGGCATTCTTAGGTTCTGGTATCTCTTTATGTGATGTAGCTATAAATTTACAGAAGTAATTTGTGCTGATTTTTCTATGTACATAACCTCTGAAGGAATTATCTTCTGCTTTGCAGATACTCTGTGAGAGCAGATAAAGCAACACTTAAACCTGTGTTTTTACTGAAGAAGCATTTTTTTAGATATCTTTCGCAAAGAATGTCTCTGAATCTTGACTGAGTTGCTTAATGCATTGCTGTTCATTACCTGGAGGAGAAGAAAGAATGGGTATAGACAAGATACTAGATGCACTTTGCTCCTATGTTTTTATAAGTATGGGATCTGTTTAGAGGTATACTTGAGGGCTGCCAGACAGAGGCATAGGGGCCTAGGCCGCTTTAGAAGAGCAGGAGCTGTTAGGATACTGTTCATGATGGACATCTCATTAACCTGCTGCCAAGGTAAATCTTCTTTGATGGGTTTGGTGGTGTGTGTTTGGTTTTTTTTTGTTTGTTTGTGTTTTTTTGTTTGTTTGTTTGGTTGGTTTTGTTTGTTTTTGTTTGTTTGTTTGTCTGGTTTTTGTTTGTTTGTTTGTTTTGGTTTGTTTCATTTTGTTTTGGTTTGTTTGTTTGTTTTGGCAGGGGGAACCCCAACATTAAAAAAAAACAAAAAACCAAAAACCCCAACCAGACAAAAAAAACCCACCACCCACCAAACAAACAAGAAACCACTAAAAAAAAAAAAACCACCAAAACCAAACAAACCACCAAAATCACAAACTAAACCGAACAAAAAACAAACAAACCCCCACAAACAAACACTCAAGCATCTGGAAGAGAAGGTAGAGAATCAGAAGCTCCCAAACTCTAAAATTTATTCCAGATACGATTTCCATCCTGAACTCTCTCTTGCATCATTTTTCTACTGGTTTGAGGTTCTTCCTGAAGTAGGAGACGTGCTTTAGAGGAATAGTATAAGAAATGCATAGGGTATTTTGGAGAGGAAAATTATTTTTGTAGAGGTGTTTGCCAAACTTTAGAAGGGAAGCTTCATCCAAGAGAGATGATCCAAAGCATAGATCAGAGATTCTCTAACTTTTATTGAGGTTAAAAAAAAAAAAGGAGGGGGGAACACGGACACACACGGATGGACACAGAGGAGGGCTTACACTGAAGCTCTTTCAGGGTACTAGAATTATTCTTACAAGAACTGCTGTTAATTAACAAAAATAAATGGAAAGAAATGCTTAAAAAATAAGTGAGCAGTTTTTCCATCTGAACCTCTCCAATGATCATTCTTTAAAATACAGCACTTAAATATCTAGCCTGATCTCTGAGAAGCTGGCTTGTGCTGAACACTAGGTGCTGATCAAGAAGTAAGGTTACAGTAATGACATTCCTGTCATGAGTCAGTGAGTCCGTGGAGCTGATGGCATTCCTGATCCTGGGTTTCCAGATGAATTAGTAGTTGAAATGTTGATTCTGTGTACTGAGAGGTTCCAGATTAGACTGTTTGTAACAGCTACGTGAATCATGTGATTTAAGACAGATTATTTATGTCTAAGACGAAAAAGAATAAAAATGTCAAAGAATGTTGTTTATTAGGTGGGGTAAGTATTGTTTAGGTAAGAATTTAGCATCCGACAGAGACCCAAATAGTAAAAGTTACTCTTAGAGGCACTGTCATCCGTTTGTTAATTTGCGTTTGGCTTTACTGTTTTACCTTTCCATGTTTTGTAGCAATAAAAGAGTATTGAAGATAGCAGCAATGTTTTTCTCTATGGCTTACCATGTTTAATTTTATGCTGCATTCAAGAGTGTGCTGGTTCCACCTTATTAATTCTAGGCTGCCAATTACAGGAGGCAGATGAATTATGAATGTATTCTCAAGGCTGACACATTCCCTCCCCTTAATCAGGTGTGATATGCTAAAGCTCTTTGTGACTCAGCTGAACAGGAAGAAGTAACACTTTTAGATTTAATTAAGACAAGGTGTCTTTAAAGTTGTTTTTTTTTTCCTCTATCCCCCCTCATCCTCTGGTTATTTCCTGATACATTTTGGGGGCCAACTTTAGCACACTTAGGAAGGAAAAACTTTAAAAACCCAATGCATGCTTCCTGAAAAGGACCATTAAAAACTTCCACCCAGTTTCACAGACAAGACCTAATCCTTATCCTCTAAAAACTGAATACAGTAGAAAAGAATCGCTGGTCTTAGATATTGGAATTTGTTAACGTGGAAAAATATTTAACAGTTATCAGAATCTTAACAGCTGTGATCAAGTACATTATCTGTTAGGAGCGTTTCTTTAGTAGTTTTGCCTTTTTTTCCACTGGTGAATACTAGGGGGGGATAATGAGTTTCATTTGATTTTAACTCTTTTTTCTTTAATTAGTGTCATGTGAACTGTTCAATTACTTTGCTGCTATCACCTCACCAGCACAGCCGTTATTAGTTACTAGAGGAATAAGGTCTGAAACAGTCATCCTGAGTTTCTGGATGGAGGATGGCAGATGGCGCTGTCCCTGCAATCACATTGAACTTTCTTGTGGCCATATGAAATTTAGAAGAAAGTTCCTAGTTACAAGCCTGAAGCTGCTGGTAAGCACAGCACTTGCTTAGTATTGTCCATGATCCCTAAAATTTGAGGATTGCTAGTGTAAAATCTGCATAGCTTTTATTTCTAGAGAATATCTGACTCTTGAGCCCACTTGCAAAGCGTACTTACAGAGGTATCTGTACATGAGTATATCATGGTCAGAAGGTAAAACTGGATTTGTACTGTATCCTTCTGTAAGGTTAGATAGAAGATGAGAAACATTGTACAGTGTTTCTGATGTAATTTTTCAGCATGATCTTTCAAGACATTTTCCTACTGACTTGGACGTGGAGTCCTAATGAAAGCTGCTCATCACTAAACACCAGAGATGGAATCACAATAGATTCATCAGGGATAAAGATTTCTCTCTTTGTTACCTCTTTCTGCAAAAAAATATTGCTCTTTGTAGTAACCTGTTAATTGTCTTTCTCTCCCTTACTGTTATTTTGGAAAACTGGCAATATCTCACTCGAGTGCTTTCTCATAGTTAGGATACAACTGTAAAAATTGGCGAACTTGGCTTTTTTTATTATATTGTGCCTTACAAAGGGTATGGGGATATTGCAGTTCTGACAGAAATTTTAGATCAGAAGCTGATTTAATTAAGAGGATTTTGTAGCTCAAATGTTGCAGATGTTGAGGGAGTGATTAAAAAGCAAGCGATGATTAAAAAGACTCAAACACAGCAAACAAACCAGCCTCCCCTCCACTGCCTAAGCTGGGGAAATATCTGAATAGTAATTGCATTTTAGATATACTGTAGATACCTAAATGTATAACTTGGGTTAAAAAAAAACAGTGCTAGTAGGGTAGGGCAATTGTGAAACAAGTGTACTGCAGCAAGGCTTAAGACTGTGCCTTACATAGGACCTCTTGCCTGGGTATTGTATCTTTCCCGTATGTGCAAGTAATATCAGACAGGTGATTTAGTTTCATAGAGATCAGGGAAGCTGATCATGTTCAAAAAGGTCTTTGGAGCTTCTTATTTCAGCTGTTTGGCCTATTCATGTGATGTGGTTAATATATCCTGCAATGACACATTTTAATGCACATCTGCTGTTAGATAGCACGTACTAAAATAAATGTAACTTCCTGAACTAACAAAATAGATAGGTTCATGCTGTGGTAAAACTGCAATCATTTTGGGAGGATAGATATCCTTTACTGTAATACAAATACCAGATTTAGAGGAAGCAGTTAAGAACAGAAGCAAAAGAAGCAGGTAGTCTCTAAATGTTTGTACAAAAACAAACCCATCAAATTCCAGAGACAGTATGCAATAACATACCTGCTTTTCTATTCCAGATAGGAAGTGCATTCCTATCTTTATTATATGGCTATGCTTTTATGAAGCTGTCATTTCAACCTTTCAGTTTTGATCCATCAGTGCAATGACTGGACATTTCATAGGATTCAATCACTCGGGATTTCTCTTTGTGGATTATCATTGCAGCTCCCTTAGGTCATCTTGAAAGTCTATGCTTTCCTCCTCCGTCCTGTTTTATTTTAGGGAGGAATGGAGTAGTACATTCAAGGAAAGCTTGCAGAACACACCGAGAACACCTGTACCAGACACTATGCTTGAAGTACAACAGAAGGTTTAACATTTTTCCCTGTACTTTATTGCAATATGGTCACATGCCAGCACTCTGTTTGCTCTTGCTTTTTCTCATAATTGGCTCATACTTTGAATATACTTTCCAATTATTTAATTGATGTATCTGGAAGGAGGTAAGTATACAGGCAGTGGAATGTATACTGCTTCTAATTGATAACTATTACTGGAAATCAGAATGAAGGCCCTCTGTACTACACCCTGGAAAAACATGTTTTTTAACAGTACTGCACCTTTTACTTCCCTTTTATAACTTTTCTATGTGACAGAACATTTTTGCTTCAACCTATGTTAGCAGTTCTGGATGCTTGCGAGTTTGTTTTTGGGTTTTATTTACCCCCTCCCGACCCCACGCCCCTCCCCCCCCCACCACCCACACCCACGCCCTGGTCTCTCTCCGCGCCCCTCTTATCTGTCCGTTCATACA